>OMNV01026141.1:0-10000 GCA_900303265.1 Brotula barbata | reverse complement strand
GCAATATGTACTTGTTTGATGCACAGTTCATGCATAGAATAATCCACTCTTGGAGATGATCCTATAATCCTCCATGGCAGATTACATTGTAGACACGTTAAGAGGGTAGTAAACGACCAAAACAAAGCCTTACGCTCCGTAACAGGAAAGTTGATGCAGCCTAATCATTATTTGTGGCATGCATCCATCCTCAGGAGGCTTTCAAAGCGGTAAGGGGAGGGGTGAAGGGGGTAACGTGGATGCTCCATTGAGCCCGTTTCCATGGCAACTGGCTGTCTCTGAACGGGTTGGGGGCAGTATATTGGCTGAGTTATTGCACACCTGCTGTCTCAGTAACAAAGGGCGCTGCTGCCGAGCAGCCAGCTGTGGCCGCGGTGACACCGCACATGATGTCCGATCAGATCTGACTCTCTCTCTCTCTCTCTACTAAGAATAGAGAGAGAAAAAGTGAGAGAGGAATCAAGCGGCTAGTTGGTGTCGATCACATCCAAATGAACCAAACTGGCTGATCACACAGCGTACAAAAATAATGTGATCGCATAGAAAAATGGACCCCCCGGTCAGGCTGGTGACCGGGTCACGATAAACAACGGATTTTATTCACTGCTTGAAACAAGATCAGACACTCAAAATTGTGACGGGAAAGAGGTGAAAATTTTTCAGATTCAGCATGATGTCAGCTTGTTGGTATCCAGATTTTCATCTTTTTTTTTTTTTGACCAATCAGAATCCAGAACACAGACATGTGTAGTAATTTTATCGCTCATCTACCCTACATTTAGATCTTAGTTGAGCCTGACAGATAGTGGAATTTTGAGTCTGATACCGGTGTCCATAGTTAAACAATTTAGCCTGGAGGCACACAGGGATGATTAAATATCAATACTGGGATAAGTTCAATTTGTGTTTTCCTGGTTTTGTGCAGCTGTATGACAGTTACAGTTAATACTACAAAGACGTCGATATCTAGTCATCTGACTGAAAATGTCCTGATAGTTGATTTAATTGTTGCCTTTATTACAGTCAAATTGATGCTGGAATTTTGAGGCCGATACCAGGATGGATATTTGAGAGTGAGAAACATCTGATAATGACATTCGACGGTGACTTTAGTCGTGGTAAATAAAGATCTCAATGGGTTTTGAACAGTAAGTTTCACTGGACATATCGTATGAGGCACTGTGACGGTCATGTATAGTACACAAGCTGGAATGCATCCAGTGCGCTCACACTGCACCGAGACTGATTTGGACCCCATCTGGCGCTCGCCTTGACATCTGACCCCAGCCGTCAGCTCAGTATAATGGCGGTTTGCTGGGCAGATCACCAGGATTAATGAGTCACCCCTCTGCTGGCTTTATAGATCACGATCTAATCAATAAGTCCCATATCAATTACCACAGCGTGACAGATGGAGGGGATAGTCGTTGCTTTCGGTTTTTGATCCTCCGTTTTTCTCAAATGGTGCAGTTGTGCTATCAATAATGGATCCAAAGATAAGGTAATTTGATCTGATTACTCTTCTGACGGTGTTAGATAAGTTGTTTAGACCTCAGTAGATAACGGAATCTTTCAGCCTGATTGTGACTTTTCCGGTGTTGTGGATGTAGGAAGTAACCAAGGGAAACAAGCAAAACGGCCTCAACATTCTCCTGAAGGCCGAAACGGGCAAAAAATGTAAAATCAATAGTAATGCAATAAACCATTTAGAATGAAGTCACAATTTTAACAAATTGCTGTGAATTAATGGCCAACTGCAGTTTTCGTTGATTATGACCTGAGAACATGAATTAGATCCTTTTTTTTTAATGAATGAATGTAAAATGTCAAATAAAATGGATTGTGCGGAAGGAATTGAATGACCGTAAGGTAGAACAAACAAGTTTTGAACACGAACCACAAGGTGTGCCGTAGGAGCCATAGGTGTGAAACAAAACAAACTACAAATCCTGGAAAATAAGATCAATACAAACACCTGAGAGATGTTGTCATTATGTATGAGAAGAGGTGCATCAACAAGTCTAAGTGTCCAAAGACCCCAATTTTTTTTAAAGATAAAATAAATAATGTAATTTTTACCCTGTATTAAGTGTTACTAAAACTACAAATCAATGGCGAATGCTAGAGAGCATAAGTGGCAGTAACAGTGACCTAGAAACATCTGGTAATTACCGTAGACGGTGCTGCCCTCTTGTGGCAGTTTATTGTATGTGCTGCTAGGCCAATGCAGACTTCTCTGGTGCCGAGCGTAGATCACATTAAGATGTGTTTCCCCTTGGCCCCTGACTTTCTCATATGTTTAGTGTTGGGCTCAGTGTCTTAATTTTGATATCATCCATACAGTAAACATAAATTAACACCAGATGAGTCATTATGGATCCTTTCCCTGGGAAAATGTGAAAAGTGGTCAGGTATCCGGCAGTGACTTCATCCAAGAAGAAGGAGCAGCAGTCAGTGTTTGGACTGTTTTTGGTGTTTACATGTTGTGGAAAGCTTTGTGTGCTGATTCCAGGTGAGGTCTAAGGAATGTGGTGATGTCAGGCTCATTGTCTGTTATTTTTGCTCTGTTCTCACCTGCACAAGCACATACCTGTCTCCTACGTCAACAAAGAGGAAGGGAGGGGAAGGATGAAGACCTTTGAAAGAGTAGGGAAGATAAAGGAAAGATATGGGAGATGATCAAAGGGGATTCCCAGCCGTCTCAGCTTTTGGGCATATTTTTGAAGATTGGATTTTTCCTCTTAGAGCTGAACTCAAAGGCTGGGGTATGACTTGATGACTTATTACTTTTGGTCGCACGACAAGTCCTGCCAACGCTTTGGCTCTGCTGAAGCACGTTGATAACCTACGGTAACTTTGAGGCACAGTATTGCTACACTCTAATTTTATAAGATTACAATCTATGAACTATCAATCATTTTAATGGCCGATTGATCTGTTACATCTGTATATGCAGTCGGAATGGACGTGATTTGATATTTGCACATCCTCATGATAGATGTATTGCATCATCTGTCTAATTATTGCATATCGCAGTTTGTCTCCATATTGCGCATCCCTAATTCTGTTTCCTGAGGACTATAAAACTCCTGGAACAAAAAGAAATGCTAAATGTTTTGGAAAAAGTTAGTAAGAACTATTCATCGCTCGTAGCTCCTCAGGCTATAATTAAAACACGCAATCATTGTGTGTCACCATGGTAACGTCGTCTCAGGACCTCTGTAGGCCAAGCATTGGCACAAACTTGCTTGATATTTACAGAGCGAATGAAGACAAAGCTCTGGAATCATGAGGCTGAAAATGGGACAGTAAACAATTTTTCTTTTTTGTCTGATTCGTTCAAACAATTAAATTTCCTGTGTTAGTTTTCGTACGACTAAACCTGATGTGACTTGTGTCGAAACATGTATGGTGAAACTGTTTTCATGTTGTCATCTCACGTTCAGAGGTGTGACACAGGAAGTGGTGTGTGTGTGTGTGTGCGCGCGTGTGTGTCGGTGCATGTGAGAGGAAGAGAGGGTGTTCACCATGCTTCCTAAATGACCTGTCAGGGTGTAGCGGAGCAATTAGTGGATCCCAAACTAGAAACTGCAGCCCCTCTCTTTCACGCACACACACTACAAACACACTGAATGCCTCGCGGAAGTCGGAGGGCCCGATCACCTCCCCACCACCAAGCACTGGGAAGTGTAATTACAGAGAAGTCTGCCTTCTCCTCCCCCCTCCCCTCCTCTCCTCTACCTCCATCCGGTTGCCTGCTGCTGGAGGGACACGTTAAAACTCTCTGTGGCTTAATTAGCAGCCTGCAAAACAAGCCGTGCATTCTTGGCCTGCCTTCAACACGCACACATGCTAAGACACATTCACATGCTGCTTGCACACAGGTGGCCAGGAGGGGGCAGCAGCGCGCTGTCAGGGAGAGATGGATGCCTGTGCTGAAGTGAGTGGAGAGGCTGTTGATTGGTTGTTGCAATGACAGCATTGCCAATTAGGGAGATATTTATAGACGGCCAACACTCAATCAGACACACACACACACACACACACACAGAATAGTGATGTGAAATGTAAGCCAAGGAATGAAATCACTGGAAAGTGATATGAACATAGCACACTCTGTGTCTGTGTGTGTGTGTGTGTGTGTGTGTGTGTGTGTGCGCGCATATCCCCTCTTACTCCAGCAGCAGGATCAGCAGTGTGTGAGCTTCCTGTCCTGCTAGGTGTGCGGAAGCCGTAAAGCCAGTGAACATTTAACATTTACTGCTCTGCTCTCCCTCTCTCTCTCTCTCTCCACTTACTCCACAGACACACACACACACACACACACACACAGGCCTGCACACACATATACACACGCAGACAGACACACACAAACACCTTCCTCATTTCATAACAAATCACGAGCCTCCTATACATTAGATTTGGTTACATTCCATAATATTAACATTCTTTTGTTAACATTGTTGATAGTATCAACAATGTTTCAGAACGATGAAAAACACTGTCTAATTTTATATCTATTTTTTTCACTTTTTATTGAACTTTATCATAGCTTGTCTTGGCTTATCTTGTGAACACTTTGTATACTAAATATCATTATTAAGATATTTTATTCAAAATATTGTGATTTTTGATTTAAATTACCAACTTGCCTTTAAACTGATTTTTTTTTTAGAGATAAAAAGGAGTGTACAAGAGTTTATCTAATGGAATAAAAGCAATGAAACATCACCTTTAAATTCTGTAAAACGGTATAGATATTTGAATCCAGGATTTATCTTTTACATCGAAGCATCTTCAATATTTTTATTATCTGTCATCATTGAAGGATTTCAGAAGAATCTTACGAAAAATAGAGATAAGGGTTCGCCAATTCACTGGAAATGTAACGATTCAATGACAACAACTACAACTTATCTGCTAACATGTATAGTATGTTGTTTATGTGTATCCAAACACGGGGCGTTATTGATCATATCCATATCCAAATTTGGACAGCTGATTTATGAGTTGTTTACTTGTCATATCCTCAGCTCACCTACAGGGATTTAAGTTGAGACTAGTTCTCAATGTGCACTCGTGTGTGTACGTGTGTATGCGTGTGTGCACTCGTGCGTGTGTGTGTGTGAGCTCTCTATGTCTCAGCAGCAGGTAGGATTATTAAGGCTCAGCTATAAAAGACTGTGGAGGACCACCTCTGTGGACCACCTCAGTCGCATGTGTGTGTGTGTCTGTGTGTGTGTTTTTGCCTTTTCGGTCCAATACATAGTGGAGTGCGTTCACATGTGTACCTCTCTCGTGTCCACATGCATGCACGTGTGTGTGTGTGTGTGTGTGTGTGTGTGTTTTCAGGTTGTTTTCTTGTTTGCCCGTCTCCTTGGTGTTCTCCTGCACTGTGGGAAGTCTGCATTCTTTTTTAATTATGAGGTGTGAAAGCCCAAAAAAACCAAAGGGCTAAGGCCAACACACAGACAATCCCTCTCTCTCTCTCTCTCTCTCTCTTTCTCTCTCTCTCTCACACACACTTTGAGTAAATTGGAAGGAGTAAAGTCCTGGACTGTGTTGTTAATCATTGCACAGAGATGATCCAGCTCTTAACCATAATAGTTTAGATTGCAATACATCTGCTAACCATTACACAAAGCTGTAATTAGGCTGCACACACACACAAACACACAAACACACACACACACACACACACACACACTCCTTAGGGACCAACTCAGCCGTTTCTTTCTTGGTTTAATTCCTGAATGTTCCCCTTTTGAACACTTGATGGCACTGGTTGTTCACAGATGTCCCACCTGCAGTGTTGTCGCATGCACGCACGCACGCACGCACACACATATACATCCACACACACTTGCTTCTGTTTTTTGTAGGTGGGAGGTGGGGCTTTTGAAGTTAACGCCACTTCCCCCAGGCAGTGGAAGTTACTACTGTAGTGTTAGTGAGGAAGCAAGTCAACTGGAAAAAGTGTGTGTGTGTGTGTGTGTGTGTGTTTCTCCAACACACTGTGTACATTCATCACAGCCTTCAAGTGCCTCCTTCACTTGAGGACAAATTTTGTCTTTGCCGCTTTGAGACTCCAGCAGTGATTAAGCAACCCGGGGTCACTTGGGGAAAACCGCCGGCGTTAAATCCAAGAGGTTTTGGCCGTCGTGTGATAATTCAGCACTTATGAACGCATCCCAAACTCAGAGAGAGCGCTGTGTGAGAACGTACAGTAATCCATCAGGCCGTCTGGCACAAAGAATACACGCATGACTCAGGCGCATATTACCAGCATTCACACAGTTTCCCTCCACCGTGAGCGGTGATTAATCTCCCTCTCTCTGTCTGTGTGTCTCCATGTCTCTCGCCCTCTCTCAGACACAGATCCACGGGTCCTGGAGAAGCAGGAGCAACAGCAGCCCACCTATCTGGCCCTAAGCTACATCAACAGGTACACGCAGACACACGGACGTGCCGGTCCATAGGGGGCAGCATCGCTCCACTAGTGAAAATCTGTTTGCGTCTGGGAGGACATGTGGTTTGCAGAGAGCAGCTCGAATGACCAATCACTTCCCATAGACACAGCAGTGACTCATCCAGAGCAAAGCGCACAAGACAGCACACCAGTCCAGATTCACTGCAGTGTGTCTGTGTGTGTCTGTGGTGAACCAGTGTGTCATGTCCCACTTAATTTCCCGTTAAATCACTCCAAGAGTGGATGTGGAGGAAGATGACATGAAAACAGAGAGAGCGAGCGCGAGGTTTGTTTTTTGTGGTAATTGTTGAAGTGGCGAGGCTGTAAATGTCATCTGTCCTCGCAGTAAAACGCCGTGATGAGTGCATACATGAAGGCGACGCTCACTCAGCCGCCTAATGACATCTCGTCAAACCAGACGGCAGACTTCCCTCCCAACCAGCCGACATAACATAAACACAATTAAAGCAGTCCTAATGTTTACTATCATAAGCAAACTAACAGACGCAATCATCGGAATACGTTTGCTATTCATAGATGGAACAATGCTGCCTTATTAAACGGCTGGGAAACGATTTAAACAGGCGAGAAGTGTTGTTATTTACGACACCTTGAGTACACGCTATGATTTTACCGACATTTTAGTCCACTCTTGTCACGTTTGACCATTTTTGGAGCCGTTCACTGTTTTTGTCATTTGTTTACATCAATTTTTACATTTGTTTTAGTCTCAAATCACACTCGGCCAATTTCACGTTTCATATCTGGCATATGTATGAATCATGGAAGCTCTTCTACATGACGTTAGAACAAATATGTTCACATTTGCCTCAAAAAATCTTTTTCTAGCACATTGTACCCTTTCTTATTTCATCACTCCCCTACAGTACTTTCTTGATGTCACCTCATATCACCAAGGAAGAGATCACATACTGTAGATATCCTGTCCATTCTGGGTGTTTCAGGGTGCTAGAATCATTACAGTTTCATGTGGGAATTCAGACGCTGCGTTTAGATTTGATCAGTGTGTTTGTGACGTCTAGAGTTCCAGGGTCCATTCAAAGGCCTGTGGACCTGGGAAGTGAAAGACAAAAACCTTTAGAGTAGAACAACGCACAGAAATCAATGGCTGTGAGTGAGTTCAGCTATAAATGACCATAAATGGAAATGATGATTCAGGAGTGTGGGCTGTAAGAAAGGGTGCTGGAATGATGTCATTCACCGAGCAGACCGCCTCGCTGTTTGATCAGGTTCATGACGGATGCGGCACGCCGGGAGCAGGAGACCATGAAGAAGAAGGCCACGCCCAAACTCTCCCTGTCCATCACGGGCGGAGTGTCTCGAAACAGCACGGCCACGCCTCCTCGCCACACCAGCGGTAACCTGACGCCGCCGGTCACTCCCCCCATCACCCCCTCCTCGTCTTTCCGCAGCAGCACACCCACAGGTAAGACAGGTGTGTGTGACGCGCGATAGGAAGATAAATGACATACGTGCATGCGTGTGCGTGCGTGCGTGCGTGCGTGTGTGTGTGTGTGTCACGGAGAGCGTCGAGTGTTGACAGACAAATGAGCTCCACCGGCAGGAACAGAGAGAAGCTGCACTCAGGGTTATTTAGGGGACTTTGATGTGCTTTCCACGTTAAGAACCCTCTAATAACAGACCGTGCCATGAAGAAATCAAAAGTGGCATAAAACGACGTTCATATTGTTCGCATGATTGGTATTTTAAAGTTACTGTTAAGAATGTTTCAAATCAGTGCAGTGATCAAAGAATAGTTATAGTTCCCCCTCATACATACTGAAGCGTGAATGGAACCCAGATTATTTCATTTCTGCTGCAGGGCTAAAACGATTCCTCGTGCAAATCGAATAATTCGATGACTAAAAAGCTTTCGTTAAATCCAGTACAACTAAAAAAAAAGCGCACGGCGTTTCGCACGGACGGTTATTTCTGTTGCACAACAGGTTGAAGTTACTTCCGCTGTTGATCCCCTTAGCAGCTGTAATAAGCGCTCATGTCACGCGCTGCACGGAGCCCCCCTCCATGTGTACGGCGTGCCACACGGGGGCGTTTCGGCGAACGGTGCGACACGAGTCTCCGGTCGAACTCATGAAAACACGTTACCAAACACGTAGGCGTAGCAGGTGGGTTTCGACAAAGTAGGTTGGCGTTATGTCACGTGACCCCCTAACTGCATCTTCCCGACCTTTAAACCCCGCCTACGTTTTCCGCGAACCCTCCCGCTGTGTAAATAGTAAACATACGGTGAGAGCATCGAGTCAGTGATGGCTACCTGAGATTCACAAGGTATATGAAGAGCGTACGGGTATAACGGCTGTTTAATAACGGTGGCTAACGTTACCTGGCGATGTATAATGTGAACTTTTCCCATTTCAGAGACTTTTCTTACTCTCACTTTTTATATATATTATTATTTCCCATAAAAATTGAACCGATTACTCGATGAATCGGTAGAATACTTGCTTGCTGAAAAGAATCGATAGCTGCGGCCCTGGTCTGCTGACATCACAGCCGAGAAGCTGAACCTAATCTGCTCCACACGTAGGGGGCAGCACACCTCTAAACTGGAATGGACGTTTATGACTTTTAGCTCTTAATTGTTCGCCAACACACAGGAGGAGGAATCGGTCCACGCCAAGATTTACACAACATTTCATCCAGGAATAAAACAAGACTGCAGTATGGAAAGTGGAAAGAGAGGGACTAGAACTCAACCATTGTGGACTGCTGTGTGTGTGTGTGTGTGTGTGTGTGTGTGTGTGTTAGGTGGCTCCTGCAGTGAGCAGGCCAGTCAACACTCTGCTAATTACATAGCAGCTGTCACGCTGTGTGTTCGCATGGGGCCGTGTGCTGCACAGCCCAGAAGCAGATGTCCAATTCCAGCCCAAATGGTTCCAAACGTAGTGTTAGGTCTGGCCTCATACCTGGCTATACACACACGCGCACACACACACACACACACACACACACACACACACACACACACAGTCTTTCAACATGTGCCAGGGTGCCATCCATTTCCTCATGCTGAGGTGTAGCATTTCCTGCGTGATGGTGGGGGGTCAGTGTGCCTTTATGTGTGTTTGTGTCTGTGTGTGTGTGCATGCGTGTGTGTGTGAATGAGTGGAAAATGTTCTGCTCTCAGCAAAGCACTTTTTCCAGGCTGAGCAATGGGGATCACTCCCACTTAATGATCTCTTTCTTAGAGCCAACCCCATGCCTTTTGACACACATACACACACACACACACACCCACACACACTGCCTCACGTGCACAGCCCTGCTATTGTGTCCTGTCTAAACAGAGCTATGTGGGCTGCAACACAACAGGATGTATTAATAGTCGGTCACATCCCATCGCCGATCTGATGTTTGAAATCCCATTCCAGGCAGCGAATATGATGAAGAGGAGGTAGACTACGAGGAGTCAGACAGCGATGAGTCGTGGACCACAGAAAGCGCCATCAGCTCCGAGTCCATCCTCAGCTCCATGTGCATGAACGGCGG
>OMNV01026140.1:25509-42029 GCA_900303265.1 Brotula barbata | reverse complement strand
AGATGGTCAAAAATCTATGGAAATTGATAAATTGCTGTTGATCAGATTGTGCAAAAATAAATCTGATTTAATTAAGAAGTAACTTATCAGAGTGGAGTGTGTTTTTGATTGGTAAATTTCCCACCTAGTCCTGTGTGTACATTGTGTACTTCCATTCCACACGGCCTTCAGTAACATTTTATGTTCATACTGGGAAATCTCTTTTTTTTTTTACAAAATACACAGATTTAAATATCGGTGTGATTTCTCGCAGAGCTGCTAATGTGTTGGTGAGGGAGTAACTTGGTGTTTTCAGCACTGAACAAAAGAGGGACAGACAGAGAGAGAGAGAGAACTCACTTCATCCAGAAGTTGAAGATGTTGACAAGACTCTCCTCATTTTGATCTTGTGGATTCTAGAGAGACAGATAAAGACATTCTTTTCGTAAAACATACATTTTGAACCTGTAACTTTGATAAGAACAACAACAACAACAACTGCGTTCCAGCTGAGGTTGTCCTGTGGTATGGACGTGGTGTGGTGCAGGTCATCTAACTGGAACACATGCATTAATAATGATATTAACTCCATTAACTCTGGTCCTATTCTGACGAGTCAAAACAGCCGATTTACAGATCTAATCATAACAACATCTCGACGATCTATGTTTGATTTGCCGTAAACATGTGGTATCTGATACGCATGTTGCGCCACACGTGCT
Source organism: Brotula barbata (assembly GCA_900303265.1). NCBI lineage: Eukaryota > Metazoa > Chordata > Actinopteri > Ophidiiformes > Ophidiidae > Brotula > Brotula barbata. Next base: position 41,328 of record OMNV01026140.1, on the reverse strand, counting down.
AACTGCCGTGTCGTAGGATGTACATAGCCCACGTTCCTGGGTGGACTTTAAATAACTTCACTCACAATCGTTGGAAACGGCAGGGCGTGTAATGTCTCAGAGGTATCATTTACGAGCTTCTTACCACTTTGGTCTGTTGGAAGAACTGTTGAGCCGCCTTGGTGAACTTGTTCTCCAGCAAAAATGAATAAACGCATCTGTAAAGATCACTGGGGACCGCTTTTTGTGCCGCCATCTTCCCCACGCTACTTCTGGAAGGAACGGAAGGAGGGCAGCTGACACTTGTGGGCATGCGCTCAAGGGATGCGGCGCATAATGATAACGTCACGACAAAGATTGTTGACGAGTAAGATGGTTGACTCTGATTTTGCTCGAGAGCTTTTTCTTTTGGAAGACCCAGATCATGGTACCCTCCTTACATTGGTGAATATAGAATAAGAAATATTCATAGGCATTACATTTGGAGAGCAACACTATAATGGCAGTAATAACTGTAAATTCGGCGCATGACATTTTGAAAACACTGAACACATTTTCTATAATTGTGACTGTACAGGTCAAGTACGGAGACACGACTCGTTTTGTCTTCCGCTACTTTGTATCACAAAAAATAGTTAATAGTCAATAAAATAAACTCGTGTGAAGAATTTCAAATAATAATGCATTTAGAATTAAGCGAATGAACTTATCGTAATAATTTGAACTAAAACTCAAGAATGCATCTGTTTTTCAGTATTTTTTTTATGTGACACTTCCTTGATGCAGTATAACGTATTTGAATACGTACAAATGACATAATCACCCCCATTTTGTTTTGAATACATTCATATTAATATGTTGCATTTTATACATTTTCTATGATAATTACTGCGGGTAGCGCTGATATTGTTTTGATAAAGATTTTAAGAAAGAGGCGAGAAAAGCTTTGACCCGTTGTCTTGTGCGTTTTCAGCTAAATTCTATCTTGCGTTCTTCCGTGTTTATTTGTTTTTGTTTTTTTGCTAAAATCATCCACACCGTTCTTAAAGAGATAAATACGGATTGTAACCCATTTAAAAGCGTGAACATTACGTTGACAGTGTCGACGCAGGAATTATACGTCACACCGAGTCCCCTCCCTCGTGCCACAACATGGTCGTCTTTGCGTTGACATTAGCGTCGCTCTGCTGAATCAAACGCGTGGATCCTGCCTGTGTTTCCTTCAGCCATGCCTCGGTACGAACTGTCCCTCATCTTGAAGGCCATGCAGCGGCCGGAGACAGCAGCAGCGCTCCGGCGGACCATGGAGACCTTGATGGAGCGGGGCGCGGTGGTCAGAGACCTGGAGAACCTGGGCGGTAGACTGCTACCCTACAAGATCACCAAACACAACCAGAGGCACAGCCGGGGTTCCTACTTTCTGATCGACTTCTACGCTGCTCCTAACATTCTCACGGGATTACTCAACCATCTACACCGGGATGTGGACGTGGTCAGACCCACGGTGCTGAAGAAGGACGCTCCAGTTTCCACTCAAACGTGCTGTGGACCCCAGCAGTGACTGAATGTAAGGGACGTCAAGGTGACTTCATCAGAGTCACCATCAAATGTCTGGTACGTTTAGAGAGGATGGATACACTCATCACATTAACACCTCTGAGCCACAAACCTCTGGGTCTAAAACTATGGTATGTGTACACCTGATGGTACACCAGATGAAAATCTGCAGTCAAAACAAATGGAAGCTATGGGAACTATGTTGTAATTCGGGGGGTGGGGGGCATAATTCTTGAGGAATCAGAATACAGACAAATGTCCATCCATCCATCCATCTGTTATCTATACAGCTTATCCATGTTAGGTTTGTGTTGCGGCTGGAATCCATAGCAGAGCTGACACACGCACCGTCAGCTAAAACACACTAAGTGAGATACTCCAGTTCACCAAAGTTGATTCCCTTTGGAGGTGGGAAGAAACCAGAGACACACAGTCACTGGGAGAACATGCAAACGCCTCACAGAAAGCACTAATGACCACCAGGGACACAAACCCACAACCTCCTCGCTTTGCGGCACAAGTGCTAACCACAGTGCTGCCTGACAGGAAATGTGGTCGATGGTGTCGGGTGTCAAACAGCTTTTGGATGAGCAACGATCAAAGCATTACTTTCTTTCAAACTCCTCTCTCATACTGAAGAACATGTCTATTTTTCATTATGTATTCGGGGGTGAAACTATCTGTTGTGTTGCTCTAAACTCAAAATTGGTTTGCTACAACTTTACAAGACTAAATCATTACAGGAAAAATAACATCAAAGAAATGATGTTGATGCAAAAAGCAGGATACCTGCAGTGTAAACTTTATCCCATAATACTCAACTTTGACAGCTAATAACAGCAAAACGTTAAGACGACATTTGTCCAGCTTGGTTCAGACACTCCAAGTGTGAAGTGCTGTGACGATCCTAAAGTGATGGACATAAAAAAAAAACCTGTTTGTGGTTCCGATCTAATGAAAATCTTGATTCTTGCGTACTGGTCAAGAGTTAAAGGCCAGAATGTAAAAGTGGTTGTTACACCGTCATCAATCGGGACCAGAATCTAATGGGTTATTTCCTGGATCATGACCAACCGTCTCATCAAATGTCATTGAAATCTATCAATAAGTTTTTGAGATATCCATCTAAGAGACAGATGACAGATGGACAATCAAAATTGAAAACAACCTTCTGGGCAGAGCTAATAAGAAACAACAACAGACTTATCGCTAGAGGGCGAGCTGTGTGACTCGAGGAGAGAACAAAACCACAGTTTGGCTGTGAGACCGAACTGAACTGAACCCTGTAAGGATCACAAATAGAAAATCCCCTGAACAGTGCATCAAAGTGGGTCATCGGACCGGACTGAGTCCAGCACTGGCACATTTTTGTTTGTGCCAATAAGCTTGATTATACCGGGCAGCGTGGCGGCTTAGTGGTTAGTACCGTTAGCATCTTTGTGTGTGGAGTTTGCATGTTCTTTCCGTGTCTTTGTGGGTTTCCTCCGGGTGCTCTGGTTTCCCCCACTCACAACAACATGTGCCTTAGGCTAATCATGACCAGGGCTCTAGGTGGTACATCTGGGGTCGGTCCCCCTGGTGCTCATGCGTCTGTTTGCATTTGCATGTGTGTCCTGCCAGCTGCTGCTCGTAGTTAGGATGGGTTAAATACAGAGACATCATCACTTTACGGGGATCAGTAAAGTACTTTTCTTTCCTTCTGTACGTTTATTGTCCTGTCTTCCTGATAAATGTCTAAATGTGTATTTGCATGTCAGCGTCCTTCACCGTCTTAATGGAGATCACATTTTGCTGACTGAGCTGTCTTTTGAACTTGTGTAACCATGCTCCTCGTGTTTTACAGGGAGTTGCAGATCACATGGAGAAGATGTACAGCCTGATGAGTCCCTCTGCCACCTCCCATAGCTGTTGGTCTACATTTGTAATAATGTTAGAAATATAGAAATAAAGGCTTTTTGTATGTAACTTGTGTGAAAAGTTTTGTGGGTCTTTTTTTTTGGCTTGTTTCATTTCAGACTCACGTGTTGTTCAGGGGAAGTTTCACTTCTTATTTTAATTCCTTTGTCTGTTTTCAACGTTGAGCTCTAAAGATTTCGCAGAATTTCTTCAGCCTCATATTGATCAGCTGGTTTGATGAGGTCAGTTTCGAAGTTTTCCAGTGTTGAGGCCTCATCAGTTCTCACGGTTTTGAAGCGATCAGCCTCAACAATGTTTTGCCAGAAACCTGCTCAGACGTGTTTGTCTTGATTAGCTGGTTGGAATTGCATGATGATTTATTGGTTGTGTAATTAAATGTAGACATGATTACTCAGCAGAATAATTAGAACAAAACGTAATCTAATCTAATTAATCAAATTAATAGAAGTCATCGATCCAGTTCGCTGTCTCCATTGTAATGTTTTACTGCTTCTCTGTTTCATGTGATTGTAAGTTTAAGTATTAAGTAGAAGTAGTTTTATGCTATAGAGGAATCGCTGCAGTTACTTGTAGAGTATGAACATACAGTATATAACCTAAATGTAACGATCAATGTGAATAATCATCAGATTAATTGATAATAAAATACAAATTGGTTCCAGCTTTAGTCTAGACCACCTTTGCTGAGCCACTAGACAACACACCATAAACCAGGAGTTTGAATTATTTTATAGATGGATGGATACTGTGTTGTTGTCTTTTTTATGTATGCACACAGGTCAAAAATTACAATACAACTGAAAGACTTTTTTCCAAAATGGATGATGGATAGATACTGACTTTATAGTGCCAAGATGATGAAACTGAGTGTTTAAGGCAAAGCTTTGTATATCAGATTACATTGCTACACTCGATATTCCCTGAAGCCTAACATGTCATCAGGCCTGCTGTTTTGTTGGATGTTTGTTCAAGAATCTGCTGCTCCTGATTCTGATTTAACGACTTTAACTCTGGTAAATGAATTGATAACAGTTCAGAGATGTATGGGAATTGTATAGGAATAGAGCCTTTTCCAATTATTAACCCCAAAATATATGAGAATACGACGTAAAAAAGGCATGAAAAATCCACCGATGTAACCTTTACTTATTAAAGGTATGGCATGTTAGATTTTAAATGATCTACATTCCCTAGAAAGCCTAAATACTTTAAAAATGTTTGAAAACTTTTGTCATTTACCAAGATTTTATCATAAAATCCATTTTTTTTTATGAAGATGGACGCAATGGCGGTGATGCGGCTAAAAAAAATCTCGACAGATGATGTTGAGCGAAATATGCGCACAAGTAAATGCCTGTTAGAATGAAAAATGTCCTCCAATGTTCTCGGAGGGAGGTTAAAGGTGCTGAACTTTGAGACAGTAATGACCTCAGGCGTGAAGGTTGAGTCACATGTGTGAGTCCCAGTCAGCTGACCGAGGCTCCGTCATATAAACCCCGGACGGGCCCTCCCACTGCATTGCAGCACTCAGCGTTCATTCCCACCGTCCGACAGCACAAACACACCCGGAGATAAACGCGGAAACAGCGCCGTCATGCTGCTCCTAGCTCTGCTCTTCGTGACTTCAGGTAACGACGACACACTTCTAAATAACACTTCATGTTTTTGTCCATGCTGTCAGCGAGGTGGTTTTCCGTTTATTTCCGAGCGGAGTGATGAAGTCCGTGTCACTACCCAGACGCGGAAGCATTTCGTGTAAACATCAACAAAGGTTCTAGCTAACCTAGGAGCGACGAACGTTAGCTCAATTTGATTTTTTTTTTTTTTAAAAACAGAAGTGGCGTCTTTTGCACGCGTTGCTGTCACAGACACATGATTACTTAACGCTAGGTTGACTCTTATCCTTAAAATGTTTTTAGTCTCATTGATTGTGAAATTTCCGGGCGTTATTGAGCGTTCGGCTAGCATTAGCCTACCAGCTAACTCACTCACTTTGACCTCGTTAGCCGAACTTCACTCTAGCCGGGATTTACTTTGTTGCTCCTGTTTTTTGTTTTTTTTTGCGTATCTTTTCGTCTTCTTAAAGGATTATTTTGTTTGCTAGGAATGGCGAAATGTTAATACACGGGCACGGGAACAGCGCGTTCCCAGAGCTTATTTTGTGTTAGTTAATTAATGAAGGTGTCGTGGGTTAGCTGGAGATTAGTATGAATTAGTGTTGAACAAACTAGCCAAGATTGGCTACATACATACAAAACATACATACATACATACTGGCACATGTATAGAAATAGCTGTTAATGTGGACTCTCCTTGTAATCTGAACCCGTTTAAATAAAATAAATACATCATAAACTTCTGCACACATCAATTACAGTGCTCGAACAAGACGTGTACAATTCAAACTTTAGGGCAAAAATGTGACTCAATGGCAAAGAGTTGCCTGTTTTGTAAAAGTAACGCATGCACAGCTTTGCTCTGACTACTGGTTTCATTTTCCAGAGGAAGTTGAGATTGTGGTTTTGTGTCACAAGAGGGTTGCGTTATGAATCTTTATCAGCAGCAACTTTTAATTCTGCCTCACAATTGGTCACAAGTGAGTCTGTTTGGTAACACCTTTGGCACCCTCGCGCCTTAGCCCAAGTCTCACCTGGTTACAGTTGGGGGTTATCTTCATCTGCTGACAAAACTGGGACACTAACATAAACAACTTATTGGAGCTGTGGAGCTTTGCAGAACTATGGAACCATTAAGCTATTTATATCACTGCTTACGATGGTGTGACATCTACAAATACTATTTTGTTAATGGCGTGTGAAGTTATATTGGTTCTCCTGGTTGTGTGCTCTATTGTGTTCTTCTGGGCTCCCTACATTCCTCTATATGTTCGGAGGCATACCTAAGCACATTGGCCTATTGCTTCATTGATCTGGATTGTAATGCTTTAAAGTCGTTGCAGGAGTGGCTTCTTGTTGTTGAGCAATTTCAGTTTTTAATGAATCACACCTGTCTATTTGCTGACTGCTCCGAAAAGATATGGTCTGTGTGTGTTTGGAGAAGTTGTCTACTAAGACGGTTGTATAAAGGTAATGAAAAACGGCTTGTAATTTCTGTTTGCCCCGCAGAGTGGTTTAACTGCAGTGCTGAAATGTCAATTGTTTTGTGACAGATCTTTGTCAGAGTACAGTGCTGGAAAACAACTTGTTGTTTCGACGACTCATGTGACCCAGACAAACAGTGAGGAGGGTGGAAGGGCCCTTCACTGCAATGAGAATTGAGCAGTGGGTGGGGAGAGGCCTGTGTTAGATTGGGTGGTTCAGCGCCTCCCATCTTTGAAACTTGATGTTTTTGTAATGCCTAGTTATCACTAAAGGACACTCACCGCCGCGTGCTGTCGGTGATCTGTGTGCCTTTTGGTCACATGACGGCAAATGACTTGAGTTTTATTTTCAGCTGTCAGCTTCAGCTTTTATCTTCAGTCTGCTTGAAGAATAGATCCTCAAGACGCAATTCTGGTACCTCAATGTAAGCATTGTCGACTATCGACACTGCTGCTGTGTGAAAACTTTATTTCTTCTCAGTGGCCTTAGGTGAAGCAGTATGTAATATTGTAATTTACATATAACGTGCTGCCAGCACAACATAGAGAACATAAAAAAGAACAAAGAGGAAGGGAAACACTGCTGTGTTCGTTTTCATGCTCACACATCTGTTTAGTGGTAACTGATGCCTAACGTACTTTTGGCAAAAAACAGTTTTTTAAATATGCAGAACTGTAACTACTTTTTGTTCTTAAAACCAGATTTAGCAGTTTATACACACACAAATTATTAATTTCCCATTTTTACTCGTGTGGTGCATTTCTTTTAATAGGCCACACTGTTTTTATGGCAGCCATATCTGGTAGTAGTGGCTCATTTGACTACCATGGTCTGTGTCCTCAATTATTGGACTAATGAAAACCAACTCCAACCTATCTGCTAAATCTGATAAGCAACTGTCCAATACGGGGCACCAGAGCAAATACTGAGTTGGTCTCAGTTGAAAGTTGGTATAAAAGATCTTTGTACAAAGCTCACTTTCCTCACAGTATTTAAATTGTGCTCCAATTATGACAAGACTCAGAAACATTTTATCTGCAAAAAATATGGCAATTGACTTTTTAAAGATTTTAGTGGCATATGCTGCCTTGGTGAATGCTCTCTACCCTCAGATCTACTAAGGTGGATGTGTCGGAGTGTCTGCTTGGTGTCTTCTAATATTCTGAAGGAGACATTCCGGAGACAAAGTACGGCGAGCAGGATTCTGTACTGTTTAAACGAGGGGAATTCTTGGTAACTTCCCCGTTTTATTACCCTTCATGTTGAGGAAGTAAAGCATGAAATTGAGTTCTGTCAGCTGATTGTTTGTCTGATGAGTCAAACATCGGTACAGCCACAATTCACAATTACGCTTATTTTTGTCAGAAATTTTACCTGGGGAACAGGGTGCTTTTTCTTTTGTTATCTGGATAAATGGACAGTCCTAAACACAGTATCTGCCAGAACAAAACACGATTGGCATTGAAAGTTAAATCCTCTCATTTATCGCTTTCCACGATGCAGTCAACATGCAAACAAACATCCATAACTTATCTGATCACTGTATTGACAACATTGCTGACCTTTTTGATTCTTTTTCATCCATTTTTCAGCGGTAGCCACCCCACTGCTGGGCACTGAGCAGTGTGCTCGTGGCCCCCCCTATTGGTGCAAGAATGTTAAGACAGCATCTCTGTGTGGCGCCGTGTCTCATTGCCAGCAGAACGTATGGAACAAACCACAGATGGTGAGGCTCTCAATTTGTTACTCAGTTCAGCTCACATTGTACTGTTGTTTTTGGTTTATTTCACAGTGATATGCTCCATTTTAAATACAATCCTCCTTGCATCTTAATGTTTTCCATTCTGTATATTGCCCACATCTTAAAATGTGCCAAATTCTCCTGTCATAGAAATCAGTGCCATGCAACTTGTGTAAGGAAGTGTTGGTGGTAGTGGAGGAGTTATTGAAGGACAACGCCACCCAGGTGAGTTTGAAGCACAATGACTCCCATTTACTACATTTAATGATATTCCAAGCACTCGAGATGGCTGCAACGAAGGATTGATGAGATTATTTTGGTTTCAGGTTGAGATTCTTGGGTATCTGGAAAAGGCTTGCCAATTAATCCCCGATCAAAGTGTGGCTTCAGAGTGCAAGGAGATAGTGGATGATTACTACCCCATCCTCATTGGAATCATTACAGGAGAGCTGGTGAGAGTCAACAAACAAAGCTGAATTTAAGCTTTTAATGAAGAGACCGACACGGTAACGAGTGCTGCAGACAGTTTCTTACATGTTGTTTTGCAATACACGCAAACGTTCAGACAGAACAGAGAGCAGCACGTAAATACGAACCTCCTCAGATCACCGACACATAAATAAAAGTTGAAAGAAGGAGAAGGACCAGTCATTATATAAAATCAACAATTATATATGTGGCAAACACGCATGTATGTGATGTAGCATTTCTTAGAATATTTTTATTAACCTATCTGTAAAGAAACGCATCATTTAGAGTAGAAACTATCTTGAGACAAACTCCTGGCTACATACTGGGAATTCATTTCTTTCAGCAAAAAGCAGGACAACACGGTCCACATTTCATAAAGCAAACACAGGTCTGTACAGCTTGTGACCGCAGGAATTCTGTAGAAAAATCTGAGATAACGCTGACAAATACACAAAGTGACCAAATCTGAACGTGACACTGCCTCCTGGTGGGCATGAAATGCCCGTGGGAGTATAAAGAGAACACACATGCATCTGCTGGTCCATCTCCACTTAGGATTCAGAGAACGGAAGCTGCTGTGAGCAAAGTGCAGGGAGCTGAATCAGGGCCTATGATGGGAAGGTCTGAATGTGGACAGACTCATCATTGTGCATTGCTGAACCCAGTGGCATTTAGCGTACTCCTTGTTTCAACTTTTACCTGTTACAGCAACCTTGGGGAAAAACGAGACAAATGCATAGATGTCATGAATTAAAACATTTTAGTTTTGTACAAATTCATCATGATCTATTATTTAGCTCCCCATGGAAGGAAAAAAACCTCTTACTCTTACTGTGGACACTGGGTTATAAATTTAGACTGGTCGTCTTTCAAAAATTCATCTGGTGGGAACAAATCTGTTAAAACATGTTTAGAAGAAGTGTTTAAATTCAGAGACTTGCATGTTGGGCGCTGAGCTGTTCCCTTGTGTTGCAGGAGGATCCCGGCGTGGTGTGTGGAGCCATGGGGCTGTGCCTGTCTCAGCAGGCAGCCATGGCTCATGTTCAGGAGCAGCTCCTTTCTAACGAAATCCCTCAGATTGACCTCGCCCAGCGAGTGGCCCCCTTCCTCCTCAATGTCCCCGAGCTCCTTTATCCCCAGAAGACCCCCAAACAGGAAACCCCCAAGGAAGAGAGTTCAAAGCAGGTGTGCCCTTAAAGCACCAGCATGGACATTTGAACATGTGATCTACCTGTCCTTGGTGAGCGTTGTCTCCTTTTGACCCTGAATCTTTATCTGCCCACAGGAAAATGGGGATGTTTGCGAAGATTGTGTCAAGTTCCTGACTGATCTTCAGGATGAAGTCAAGGCCAACGCTTCCATTGTCAGCACCCTCATTGAGAATATCGAGAAGCAGTGTGACCAGCTGGGACCTGGCCTGTCTGACCTGGTGAGAACTTCGACAATAAACAGTCAGAAAAGTCTCTTTTTAAAATAGAATACGATTTGATAATGACTCCCCCCACTCTCTCCCCCACCTGTAGTGCAGGCAATACGTCAGCCAGTATGGAGAAGTTGTTGTTCAGCAGCTCATGTCTATGGTGAGTCTTGAAGCCGTCTCACTCGGTCCTCCTTACTGTCCACAAAACGTTTGCATACCTAAGAATCGCATATGAACATTATAATTCTAATATTCAGCATAATGAGCCAGTCATTAGAACCAACAGGCCTGTGGTGGTGCGTTGTGATGATAAACCCACATCCAGTTGTGCAACACCATGTGGCCTGCTGGTTTTAATATCTCCACATCTTTAAACGGCTTGTTTCCTTTCTTTTTTTGTTTGTGTTCCTTCTTATTTTTTGCTCACCTCCATTCATGTTGTCCTGCTGTTTCTTCTCTGGGTTTTGTGTGCTGCTCCCAGGAACAGGTAGGTCTCTCTGTGTTCAGCCTGTAGCCTTTTAACCCTTAGTATTCGCTTCCTGTGCTGTCCGCTACTCACCCGACACTTAACGCATGGAAAAAAAAATGTTCTACATCTGTGAGCGTGACTAACGGGAGTAACTTGGCCTGACCACCTGCTTGTTTTGACATGAGGGTTTTACACAAGTATTCTGTCACCGTTTAAGTATATTCTTTACTTTTTCCACACTTTATGGTGCTGACTTATTCTTAAGTGGTTTTAAAAGAAAAAATCAAATAAGCAGTCACAGGTTTTTGTTTACTCCGGTTGTCTTTTTTCCAAAAATGAGTTTGAAGGTCTGTTATAATTATTTGACAAATGTACAGAAATGGAGGGAATTGGCTTTGGGCAAATAACGTTCACAGCAGGTTTGTTTTTTTTTGGTTGTAATATATTTGCAAAAGTAGTTTTCACTTAGACATTATGGGGTATTGTGTGTAGATTAAAGTTTTTCTTTGTGTGTAGTTTTTAGCCACTTTAGAATAAAGCTGTAACGTGTGTAAAAAGTCAAGCTGTAAACATTTTGCCAGCATGAGTGTGTGTCCTGTGTTTGCTGCTGGCAAAAAGAAGAATACACCAGATTTTTTTGTATCTCGTTTCTGCATATTGCATGGGTGGCAATGTTGTGGAAATAGGATCAAACTACAGAGGTAAAAATGTATCCAAATGGGGTCTCTAAACTTCAGTCTGACTTTTTGTCCACTCTGTCCTCAGCCACCCAAGGAACTCTGTGCCCACGCTGGTTTCTGTGCTGCTCTGAAAACGTCCATCCCCATGTTGGAGCTGCAAGGTGCCAAAACTATGCCTGCCCTCAAGATGGTTCCTGCCATGAAGGTGGCGTCTTCTCAAACTAGGGTTAGTGCTAAGTGGTTTGCTCTTTTTTTTTTTTGTGATTTACATTTGTATTATTGTGACACTGTATTGTTGTCGTCTGTGCAGCCCATGGTGCGCGCTCGTGACCCCCCCCAGTGTGCCATCTGTGAGTTTGTGATGAACCGGTTGGAGGAGATGTTGAAGGATCAGACAACAGAGGTGAGTAGCGTTTGCTGTATGTCTCGCACGGACCTAAAGTAAAAAAAGACTACAGGAATTAACAACGTGTCCCTCTTTCAGGAAGCGGTGATTCACGCTGTGGAGAAGGTGTGCACTGTGCTCCCCTCCACACTGAGATCTCAGTGCCAAGAACTGATTGAAACCTACGGTCAGGCCATCATTGAGCTGCTGGTGCAGGAAGCTGACCCCAAGACCATCTGCACAGCATTGGCACTCTGCAATGATGCAAGCCGCGCATTTATCCGTAAGCTACCACAGTTAAAATAGTGTACAAAAGCCCCTCCCCTGTTTTTTTTCCCCTTGATTTTAACATGCAGAGACAAAATTCCACGTTTGGAGAGTAACACCGATTCTACTGTCTTCCAGCTTTGATGGACAAGGCTCAGTTCAAGAACGGTGCCTTCTGTGAAGTGTGCAAGACGGCCGTCCAATACCTGGATACTCTTCTGGAGAAGAATGCCACAAAAGCAAAGATTGAGGAGGCAGTGAGGAAAGTGTGCAGCTTCCTGTCAGACTCTGCCCGGGCTCAGGTGAGAGACGGCACCGTAGTAGTCACATGATGACAAAGGTATTGACATTGTGTACTTACCCCATGTGTCTGTCAACAGTGTGACCAGCTGGTGGAGCAGTACGAGCCAGAGCTGGTCCAGCTGCTGCTCCAGATGATTGAACCAGACTTTGTGTGCCTTGTAAGGACTAAAACTCACTTAATCAGCTGTATTTCAATTATATGTGGCATATATGTTAAACATAATGGATAGACGATGATGCATGGATTTGTCTAAAATTCTTTGTCTAACAGAAATTGGGAGCTTGTTCTGAAGCTGTGCGAAAGCTTTTGGGAACAGAGCAGTGTGTCTGGGGTCCTACATTCTGGTGCAAGAACATGGAGACGGCCTCCATGTGCAATGTAAGTAGGGCAGTACTGTGGTGTAGCAAACTGAATGTTTTATATTATACTACCATACCAAACAAAAGCCTGCAGTACGCAAAGCTCAATACAAACCTAAAGACTTGGGGCCTGTCTAATCTCTGGTTTTGTCTTCCAGGCTGTTGCTCACTGCAAGCGTCATATTTGGGTATAGAGGAAGAGGACCAGCACAACCTGACCTTTAGGGAAAATAAAGATGAAACTACTGTAGTGCTGCTTCTCGGTTTTAATTTGTTCTGTTTCCTTTGTAATGATTACACTTTGTTTAAATTGACTTCATGTTGTTGAAAGATGTAATGATGGAAAGGGACTGGACATCAGAATTCTACAGGGGGAGGGCAGGGGATCAGTGATTCAGTATGTTGTAGCTTATAGACACTCGCCTCCAAATGGAAGTCCCAAAGCATCATTTGTTAGTCCTTACACGCTTTACTTGGTCTAGTGTGTGTGTTGGGAGTTGTGAGGTGTGAAAGCGCTACAGTTGTGCTGAGAATCAGACCTTCAGATGTTAGCTTCCTTATCACAGGAGGAACTGAATACAGAAGAAATGAACCCAGTGTATTAATGCTACAGCAAATGTTTTGTATAAAATGGATTGTGATCTTGTTTTATGAGCTGATGTAGAGTTAAGTGTCGGTGTGTACCTCCTGTCGTTGGCACTCCTATTTGTAAATCGCTATTTCTAACATGCTTTGGTCTCTCAAAGTTGTCTGCTTCAAACACTAGGCCAGCTGATTTGTTAAACATTTTTTTAACAATTAAAGTGATCCCGATCCACTGACTACCTTAGTGTTGGATGTTCTTTATGCTATACTTTACGGAGTTATTGCACACAAATGATGACATGCTTAAATTAGAACTTGACATTGAAAAACACAAAAGATTTGGTGTTTCTCCCGACAAGTTATTCATTGAAAATAACTTTTAAGACCAAAACCAGAGGTTATGTAAGTTTTACTTAAACAACTTTGAATTGGCAGAGACGAAAAGCATCAGACTGAAGTCACAAATTTGCTGGCGTGAGACTTGAAAGACTTAAGTTAACTTTGACGCTACTCACTTGGAGCACAGCTTTAATAGGGAACAACAAACAATACAATTTCATGTGCTTCCATCCAGTATCTGTACCATTTATCCACGGGTCACAGTGGACCTGGAGCCTATCATCGTAACTGGTCAAGGCAGGGGTAGACCCCGGACAGGATGTCAGTCTATCACACGGCTGACACATGTAGACCAACAACTCAATCACACTCCAATTCACACACATGGTTAATTTAGTTAATCAGTGCAAAGGGGACTTTTGATACATACAGGACCTTCAAGGGGTCAACAGGTTCGAGTCAGCTGTGCCCTTTACTGAACGTCCTACCTGCGTGTCTACCTATCAAAAAGCCAAAATACCGAGGGTAGTCGAACTGGATCAATGTGTTTTATGTACAACATATACATGTAACTGCAAAGGTTTAAAAAAGGCAACAGCACAAGCCACCAAGTCTCTCCTGCAAAGTATAAAAACAAACATTACCCTGACATTAGGTAACTGAATGCATTCTGTCTTACTCAGGCCTTGAAATCCATCTAGTGCTTGTGACTCGACCATTTTAAGATGCGTGCTAAGTCACAATTGTAACATTCAAATGAACGACAGGGCCCCACCTGAAGTCTGACATCAGAGGGAGCTACAAACTTTCGGTCTCTACAACATGATAATCAATTTAGCAATTTCAAAAAGCTGTATCAGGCCATTGATCCAGAACAACCTCATTAGTACCAGTGGGAAGTACACATGATTCATGACATCTGCTCAAACAAAGGAAGTGGTTATAGGAGCAAATAAGCAGGAGAGGGAGGTTCACCTAAAAGGGGAACTCCACCGATTTTACACTTTGGGCTCGGATTCTTGGTCAAAGGGAGCACTGTTCAGCATAAAAACGGCAGAGTCAAGGCCTTTGTGACTGAAGGGGGATGTGCAAAGTCTGCAAAACTGACCTGTAACATCAGAAGGTCACTTGATGGTGGTTGGTGCTCAAGACTGCAAACTGGTCTAGTCTTGTACTCATGACTTCTTTCTACATCTTCTTCTGCACCTAAACGTTCATACACTTATGCATACAGTTCTTCATACTTGCTTACTTTCACACTTCCACTTCCCGGGTAGAGCTCCCATGGCCAAAATACTCATTTAAGTCTTTAAAAATTCACAGTAAATTACCCAAAATTTAAGTTTATTTTATACTTCTCTTAATGTAATGCATAGATGATGTCAGTAACAAAAGTCCAATTATTATTCTAAATTTATCAAGTCTCATCAAGATAGGTTACCAAGTTTGAAGACAGCAGAGACACATCAACCAAAGGCAGGTCATAATTAACGACTAACTAATCTACAAAAGTGAGTTGGACTAAAATACCCTTAAATTTAATACCCGCAGTTCAACATCCAATGGAAAAAGACATCCATAGACCAAATGAAGTTGTGCAAAAATGTGTCTTAAGTGTTTCAGTATAAAACATTCCATGCGAACGCACCCTCTTAATATGGTGTAAAGGCCTCTGCATCCACAGTGTTGGAGCAGCCTGGTCATGGTGGACATCCGCTTAAACCACAAGATTAGTGTAAACAAAACACTTCACTATTGAGGCTTTTTGTTGAAATGTGAGAATGGAAAGCTTATATCCTTTCCCCTCAGAGAAGACACCAGATTTCACCGACACCGCTCTGCATTCTGGTGTTCATCGGTGGGGGGCGGGGGGTGCTGACGACCGTCCAGCCACAGTCTGTGGTCAGATACAGTGCACGATGAGCACAGAGAAGGCCGAGCCCACGGCTAGTCCCAGAGTGAGGAAGAAGGACATGACCACACCCGTGGCCTCGGCCAGTTCCCTGGGCACCACCTTGGGCCCGTAGATCATGGGTAAAGTGCCGAGGTAGCCATTACTGAGACCAAGCAGGCAATTTAAGACCATGGGGTACACGTCGTGTGCGAACAGCACCGTTTGGATGTGTTTCCTCGGCTGGACGTTACAGAATATGAAAAGCGGGACGAGGACGGAGCGACTCAGCACCAGTACGGGCAGGACTCGGCTGGTCGGACCTGGGACCTGCAGCCAGGCCGTGACCTGCCT
>OMNV01026140.1:13910-25489 GCA_900303265.1 Brotula barbata | reverse complement strand
CGTGACCTGCCTGCCACAAAAGTCTGCTGCATTGTAGAGGAGAAAACAGGTGAGGGGTGTAAAGTAGGTGGTGGTCCACGGGTTGTTGGGGTTTGTTTGGACAGACTGGATGCCGGAGGACACAGCGGGAAACACCATGATAGAGACGCAGAAGACGTAGAAAACGCTCAGACCCAGCACCCACGTCTTCCGCATGATGAGCCCCAGCGGCGGGAGGGACGCGCTGCTCCCCGTGCCTGCCGTCGCCCCCCCATCGGTCGCCGCGTCTGGATTGGCGTTCTGTGCTGCCAGCATGTAGTGTCTGGAAGAGAGGAAGAACGCAGGGGGGTATTAGAGCGTAGAGGATGCACAGTTCTGTTAAAATACCACCACCAAGCACTGCACACTTTGGCTAATCAATGTCTGCTGAAGTCCACTGACTGTGAATATGGCAGCTTGGGCAGCAGCAGGTATGCGACGATGCAGAGCAGGATGAAGATGTCCGCCGTCAGGAAATAAGCCAGGGCGCTAGATGACACGTCGTCCGCCACCGCCAGGTCCACTATCGACGCCAAAGCACTCAGAGTGCCTCCCATGGCTTGGCCTGGTGAACGGATTGGACAGGGAGTCGTTAAGAAGAAACACCTGTCCATCATAAACACCCGTCCATCGCCGCTTCCATTATATGTACCTGTTTATTTCCTGTCTGGGGTCATGCGGGGCTGGGGTCCTTTCCAGCATGCGTTAACAGGGTCATTAGTAAAACCAGTTCAATTAGCGGTTCATAAACAGGATTGCTCGGTTTGTTTTGCTGCCTGTGGCCACGGTATGAAAACCATAACAATCGCATGGTGTCCTGATGAAAAGCATGACTTCATCTTACACTGTGACACTCCTGAACTCTGATCTGTCCTTTACTTTACAGAGTCACTTCATAGATAACAGCCAAAAAAAGAAAAAGGAGAAAAAGGAACACATTGTCTTCCCTGGGTGACAGTACCTGAGATGAGGGCCTGAGAGATCCTCATGGGGAAATGTCCACTGATTCCAAACACGCTGCCAGAGAAGAGGTTGGACAGTCCGCTGACTATGGCCACGCTGACCAACGTGCCAACAAAGAACTGCATCCTGCAGCAGGACATGTCCACCTTCACCAGGACCGTGGTCACCACAAACACCAACAGGATCACACACAGAGCGGACAGGATCCGCACGTTTGGGGACAACCTACCACCGTGACACACACATAAAGACAAACTTTGTGTGACTTAGCTCAGAGTTTCTGAAATATTCACAGACGAACGCAATAAGCAGAAGAGTTGGCTGTCAGGTTATTTTTTACACTGGGGAACAAAGTCATGGTCAATTTAGTTTGATCGAGTCAGTGCAGGTCAACAAAAAGCACATTATGATGTGATTTATTGTTAAAGATGGTCAAACAAGTGACAGCCAACTTCCTCCATGTTATCTATCGGCACACGGTATTGCTTGCGCTACTGTTTTGGACTGAACAAATATATTTGAAAACCACAGCCTTGTATAAAAGCAGTTTGATGCAATAATGCTGTGTGCGTGCAAAGCTCTGTGAGAATTATTTTGCATTTAAACATAACAGATTTAGGCCAATTTAGAAAAATTGATTTTCTTTTGGATACTAGAGAATCTTTTACTGCTGATTGGTGTAAAAGAAAGTCATAATTCTACTGTAATTCAATGTTGCAGGACAATAAAACATGAAAACGTCCCAATGAATACTTAATGTTCATAGTACAAACATAAATTTAGATAATAATAATAATTCAATCATTCATTATACATATGCACAGTAAGGGAAATGCAGCTTAAGCGATTTTGAAGACAAATAGTTTGAGATGTTGATGATAATGATGAATGAAGTCATTTAAGTTGAAGTTTTTTAGCATAAAGGATTGGAGGAGTTTAATTGCTATACGGTAAAAACGCAAATTGTGGTGCGGTTCACAGAGGTCTGTGTGTGTGTGTGTGTGTGTGTGTGTGTTAGTTAGTGAACCTGTTAACTAGCAGGTAGTTGAGTATCAGACACAGCACGGAAGGCACAGTGGACGCAATGGACAGGTAACTTTCAAAGTAGTCCTGAGAAAAGAGTCAAAGCAGAAGAAAAAAAAGGCATTCGAGTTATTAAAAATACAGAATTATGCAGTAATTGTCTGTTTCTATCAGAAAATATTTCAACAGACTGACTTTTATAGCACCATTTTTACTGATAGTCTCATCTTAACTGGGCTCCTGTGTACATTAACATCATCATGAAATCATTACCAAGTCACATCAGCAAAGGCAGGAAGACACGCTGTGCCCAAACTAAGACATAAATACTCTGTTACTCTTCTGTTTACTGCGTAGACCACAGATAGGTCTCTGGTACATTGTGGTAGTGGTAAGAAATCGACTTTCCTTTCTCCACTCCTCTAACTTGCAATAGACGTCCTCGTGTCGCCATTTGACATTTAGAATGCTATAATTGTGTTGCAGTGAGATGTGGAAGGACACTCAGTCCTTATAGCTGTCACAGGATCGCTACAATTCCTTGAAACGCAAACACACATGCCTCACCGCACGCACACGGATAACACGCTGCTGTTCCACCTCGTCCCCTCTCCCCTCCCCCTTCGCCCCAACACCCACACACACTCACAGCAAGGTCTGAATGTTGCTCCTCCTGGCCGGACTGCGTTGTGTTACTCAGTTTGTACAGCCAATAGTGTTTGGCTGTAATGAAGAAGTTCCAGGGCAGCAGGGAGCCGATTCCCATCAGGAAGAAGATCATATACACCATGCAGTAGGTGTCCTGGGGGCTGTAGCGCACAGCCAGGGGCACTGAGGAATGTTTGGGGAGGAGAGACTGAGAGGGATCCTGGTCCACGCTCTCCTCATCCTCAGATACGTCGTGGTTGCCGTGCGGAGACATGATGTAGGTGGAGTTGAGACTTGGCTGCACAGGCTCTGCGGCATCCATTTTCAGAGACAGACTACAGATAAAGAGGAAGGTGGGAGGGACGGGAAGCTCAGAGAGGAGGAGGTTACACTGACAGCTGAGAAACAAAAGAAGAAATGTGGGTAAGAAAAGGAAATGAGACGTGGTGATATGATAGCAATAAGTAAAAGCCAAACATAACTTACTTGCGCTCATCCAGAATGGAGAAGAGACACTGCTAATGCCATAACGGAGAGGTTTCTCTGGGTTTCAGCCAGCAAAGGCAATCCTACGGTTACAAACACAGTCAAGCACTCGTATTAATGAAGATGTTACATGACACAAGACCATGAGAGTGGAAGCAGATCAGTCTGCTTCAGCAACTCGAATATGCGGCATTTTCTAGTTTTCACACTGAATTACATATCCCAAAATAAAGAGTTACATCACCACAACTAAAAGGTCTACATGCATGATCTCAGGGCTGTGGATATGTGACATCCGCCCTCTTTACAGTAAAACTAAGACAGGATACACACAGATTTTATGATGATATAAAGAAGCAAGCGCCATAATTACAACACTGTGTCCAATTTCCTTCTTCCTGATTGCTTTCCGTGTGCAACTCTGCATTATTTTGGTATAAAAGAAGTGTTTCCTCATCATAAGACACATTGCTTGGAGTGTAAACTCTGCTGTAACAGTGAGGCATCAATAATTTGACCCTCCCACAGCAGGAATCCGTTCCTGACTTTGGACAGCATAAGTGGAGTCACGGCTCTGAAATTCCCAACCACACATTGTCAGCCTGTTCCCAAAGTTCCATTTTCTTATACAAATAAAGACTTCCAACTAATTATCACCTCTTCATTTCATCCTTAAGACATTCAGGCGTTTACATGACTGAGTTCATAATCTGCTCCAAAAGGACTGCAGTGTATAAATTCCACACGTAGAGAGAGTCAGGGAAAAGCCATGAGTTGCACAACAATACAGTGGTTTTTATTTTAGCTGTGCTATGGAGACAATAAGCTGACCATACATCCCAGATCATCACGGGTT
The DNA here is from genome assembly GCA_900303265.1 of Brotula barbata. NCBI lineage: Eukaryota > Metazoa > Chordata > Actinopteri > Ophidiiformes > Ophidiidae > Brotula > Brotula barbata. Next base: position 21,495 of record OMNV01026140.1, on the reverse strand, counting down.
GCTGCTGATGAGGAAGCGCATGGTGCTCACTTAAGAAAAGACATTTACACGGACTTTAAATGGAACAGTCAGCTGTTTTAGTCTGGCCGCTCTTACTTACACACTGCTGCTGCTGACACAAGTCTTCACCAAACTCGACTGACGTGTTTCTATTCTAATTATTTACACTCGGGTGACAAATTCGCATATGGCAGCTTTCCGATACGTGAACGCGTTGTTGATGTTGTTGTATGAGGAAACCGCACAGCAGCAGCGGCGCTAACGTAAACTGGCGTTATTAGACAAAATCGCTAATTGTGTCTAAAGTACCCAAGAATTTTAAACAAAACTTCATTATTGTGTGTATAAGTTGTATGATTTTAATATAGAGAAATTGAGCGTACCTCGCTGTGGCAGAGTGTCGAGGCTTCGCTTCCGTTCGTTCCACCCGAGCTGCAGACTGATCCCATTTTCACACGCTTCACTTCTGGTCAGGTGACTATTCTCTTCAAAATAAAAGCATGTTTAAACGTCACTGAGAGGGCATTTCAAATTAAAGCAGTTACCGTGCTTTTCATTTCCCTTAATTAGCTGAAATGTTAAAGAGGAAATACGTTTGACGTTAAAATGCAAAAATAGTCAATCCTTTTACATTTCACTCCACGCTAAATTGTTCAATAAGTGGCCAACACAGGCTTTGCTTGTACTGTATATGCATGTATATTTACGTCCAGTGACCAAATTAACAATACAATTTTCACATGTTAGAATACAGTAAGTTAAATCATGGTTTGATTTTCACAAATCACAGAAAGGTAGCACAACAGATGTCAAATACCTAGTTTGGCAGTAGTTTCAGCAAAAGTGCTGATGAAATACAAATATCACGTGTTTTCCAACAACTAATGACCGATAGCAGTTGTTTTGATATCACCACTCATGCTTTTGATTCATATTTTTGTGAGTGAAGTAGAGTTGTTATCATGAGTTTCTTCCTTTGTGCAGACTTTAGAGGCATGTTATACATTAGTTGTAGCAGAAGAGGGCACTGTAGGATAGAATATCTAATGGTGCACTACAGCACCAGCGATTCGATCACATGCAGAACATGCAACAATTTAGAAAAAAAAACAACAACCTTTGCGCAGAAATAAATAAATCTACATTCCTCAAAGCCCAAGACAATAAACAGGTGCTTTCACACACATAAACACACACACAGTTTATCTTTGTTTACACCAGTGGACACTATTGGATTAATGTGAATCAGATGAAACTGTGCCCAAACACAGAGTCACTCACAGCTGTTTCCTCTGAGCAACAACAGACTTCATCCCTGAAATTGCATCAATTAATTACTCTGATGTGCTATTTTTGTTTTGCAACTCCAAGGAGAATATGCCTTCCCAATAAATAGTGGCTTCCTGTTGCTAGCGGCTGTAGGAAATGGCCCTTTAGTTCCAGGGAAGACGTAGAGGGCACGTTCTATGTTTTGTAATCCACTCTCACAGAATAATAGAGCAGGAAATATGCCTTGAACATGTCCAATGCTGTAAAATGGTATGGGACACACACACACACACACACACACACACACGTCTGTATAAATCATTGTACTGGGTCATCTTGTGTGGTTCTAACTGTGTGACGCGTTTATGTCCATTACTATTAACTTGCATATTTTGCATTTGACACCCATAATTCATCTGGTGCTGTTCTTTTGTAATCTCTGATTACACTGCATGTGCACTTTTTGTGATGTCACTAGATCAATCTATATGTGCCTTGTCATGTAATGGAGGAATTGACAGTAAATCCAAACTTCCACCCCTCTCTGCTTTAAGAAAACACACAGCTGTAAATAATTTCCAGCGACAAGCAGGTTATGTTTTTATATTTTTTTCTTCTTGCATCCTTGGGTTGATTGGTGAGCAGGATTACTCATTATCTTTTTGAATGGAAAACTTGGTGGCAGCTTGGGTCGTGGACAGGAAAGAATCCAGCAAATATTCTCAAAATGTAAGAATTTCCTTCCATGTTTGTCATTTGAATTTTTCAAAGACGATGAAAAAAATAGGAACATTCATGCCATGATAGATTATGGATTGGTGCAATTTGGTCTGCAATACACATTACTCTGCAAAGACATCATTGTACACATGCACACTCTGGTCATATAGTCAGTTTTGTATGCGGATACTTAAAGTAGCTCCTGTGTGTGTGTGTGTGGTAAATGATCTACAGTTTATTCAAAGACTATATTATAGAGTATTATTATAAATGAATTGAAATAAAAGCCAAGATAAAAACAGGCCGTCCAGCTTTTTCACCTTCACTGTATTCATTGTAAAAGGCTTGAATTGAGCGACGCGCTGAAGGGTGGCATATCAATCCTCCATGGACACTGCATGTAATGAAACAGGTGCCCAGTGCTGCTTGGCATTTAGACTTCATTGCATTGTTCAGTCACTACTGATGACTCACTGGAATATTTGTTTTCCATATAAGTGCCTAATCTGATGAATCCCCGCACAGCTTGTGCTCATAAAAAAGTGAGGTTTGGAACGCTCGGTCTAGAATCAGTCGTAAAAGGCCACTATCGGTGCGTCTAAAACCTTGTTAATTTGAAGGCCAGACAGGCTCTCGGTTAAAGCTTTCAGAGCTAAATGGACCCTGAGGGAAATTTGCGTGTGTGTGTGATGAAAAGAGGGACAGGCTTGGAAGCTCTGGGCTTGCTGTGGAATTTGGGAGAGGCGAACGATGAAAGCACGAGCGATCCTGAAGTCAGGGCGCTCGTAAAAATGCATCGCTGTATTAACATGTAAGCTACAAAAAGTAAAAACGTTTACTAATCACATCAATGAAACTGATCGAACTTCAGTGCCATAACTGAAAAAATGTGGATTTTGATGGATATTTAAGCTGCTCCAAACATTGAATTGAATTAAATTATCATTATTCACAGTGCTGACCTACCCGATAAGCAGTGTCCCTGAAAAGACAAAGCTGCCTCCCATTGACCCACATTCCAGAGTCCAGACTGGTATCTCTACGTTGGAAACATTCAAGGTCACTCACCGCTTTGGAATCGGAACATCCAGGGAAAAGGTCAAACTGTAGGAGGGAGAACGCCAACAAGAAATCTACGTGACCGCATGGCTGTGGCCTCTGACGCTGGAAGATCACCTCTGGACGTCTGAAATAAGACGACAAAAGACAAAACATGAACAACTTGGGCACAAAACCAGATTAGAGATGAGCGGATCGACATCTAGACTCTTGATTCCAGCCGGTGGCGCCAGAATAAAAAAAAACAAACGAGAGAAATAATGACCACATTTCTGCGTGTGTGTGTGTATGTGTTGTTCCAGCACTTTATTGATCCGTGGAATGATATCTATGATGGGATAATGACAGCAGAATCTACCTGTTGAGATGTGGGCTGTGTGTATCTGAGACAGCTCAAACACCAGGCAGGGTTTTTTTGGTTGGGCTGCAGATCCTCATGAGATCGAACTAGATTGTACCTGTCAGGATTGAGTTGTCTGATCATCGATCTGTAGGAGGGTAGAACAGAGGAGAAGAGGAGAAAATGAGAGTTAGTTACTTTAAGAGAGGAACACACACGCACATTCGGCGGAAAGTAGCAAAGTACAAATACTTGACTACCGTGGTTAAGTATGTTTTAGGAGACTAGAAATGTTGGTGTTACTTTTTTACTTCACTACATATCTGAAGGAAATATATACACACGCACACACACACACACACGCTTCACTACTTTTGTCAAAACATGTTAACTACTCACCATAAAACGTATTTTTGAATGGGAGCTGTTTTCAATCTGCAGACGGGGAGATGAGGCCGGAAAACAGATTTTTATGTAAATTATGATGTTGATAGAAATTGCAGCAGCTGTTCTATTAGTTTATTTTGTTGCTCCGAATCCGTTTGAGTTCTTCCTGTCTGTGATAGATTGACTTTAAATTGCCTAAATAAATGTGAAATTCAAACAGAACACTACTACTTTTAGACAACTCTTGACAGACTCGCATTTAATGATTCCTCCAAAGTTCAAGATTATTTTTAAATAGAGTTTACAACAAATAGTAAAAATGAACAGGAGTTAAATGACTTCTACTCCTATAGGTTTTTCTGATGGGTCTGTTGTATTTATATAGTCATTTTTTAAAATAAAATATCCGTAGGCTACATTACTGAAGTATAACTTTGAGGCTCTTTATCCACCACTGCATACACAGACATGTTTGTGAGAAACTTGCACTTCACACAACCCACAGAAAAGATGCACAAATTCACATTTGCCACTGAATTAGCTTGGATACAGTTGAAACTGTTGCTCGGGCAACAGATGCAACAACAAACGGAGAATGCGTTATATATAGAAATCCAAATTCAGTAATCTTCTTTTGTACATCAAACAATTCTTATCAGAAGCATCCACATAACCTCTAGGCTCTCTGTGCTCTTTTCTTAGTTTTTTTTTTTCCGGTTATGCTTTAAAGATTCCACCTGTCTTTGTCTGATGTAAAATTGAATGTGATCATACTACAGAGCATAAATCCTCTGACAGTAATCTACTCAGTACTCTAAACGATAATGTGCTCCATTAAATCATTAATCCATTGAAATTTTTAAAATATTATCAGTTAGCTTTATTTTTGAATCATTATTACATCAGATGCGATCCAACGTGAACTAAACTCACGTGGTTCCTTTGTCGGTCTTGTCACTGTTCCAGCTGATCCCGATTTTGAGTGTCGACGTCGAGGACCTGCAATTATCCCACATAATTTGATCCAGCTGCACTAATCAAGCACCTCAGGTGGGTCTGAAGAACCCCCATCAATGATCCAGGAATTGACACCATTAGGTGACGTGTGTGTGTCACACAAAGGCCCAGTTGTTACATTGTAAACATATGAATGGACGTTTATTGCCATGATTTGATTGAATCTGCCCTCCCAACCTGTATGTCATGATTTTGCATTGGATAAACAAGTTTGTTGAAAAATATTTCCTATTCATCAAACTGATTCAGTGTTACGTTCAGGATTGTAAATCTGTTCTGCCATATCTCACAGACCAGACAACGTTTCCTTGTTAGTCCCTCCGTTTGTGGAGGTTGTGAGATTTGGTTGCAGGAGTGACCGTTTGGAACAGCTGAAGTAAAGTCAGCACAACGACGGCAAAAAGTTACACTATCCGAAAAAAAGGATCCTCTAAAAAAATGCAGTGTCTGCTAAAAGGCTGATAGTGATGTTCTGACAGTGTACAAACCTGCACCTGTTCTGAGTCAGAGCACCACTGCACTGCCCCTCTGCATGGTGTATCAGAGAATAAACGGTAGAAATCTTTCAAATATTTCTAGATCAGAATTAGCACCAAAGGTCGTCGACGGCCGAGGGGAAGAATCTGTTCCTGTGCCTTCTGGTGTCAAAGATGTCACAGACAAAACGTCTCACCCTCCACCAGCAGCGTTTTTGATAAATGGAGGGTAGCTGGGCCTCTGTGACGTGTTGGGCCTTCTGGGCCAAGACTACAGAACAAAGTGTTTCTCACCTAATGATCATAAAAGGCAATAAATAAAATCTTGCTGAAATAAATATTCACGCCATCTGCTGGCCTGGAAGTCCCTGGAGACGCTGCTAAAGTAGACCAACTCCCTATGTACCTGCTGCACCTCAGCTGTGACTCCATAACCCCTCCCACCACAGGAGACCCACACGGTTCTTATCTATTGGTTTTGTATGCGTAGGACTGTACAGATAGACGGCAGTATCAAGAAGTATGAAGCTTATGTACATCAGAAACGACATTGGAGATCCTTCCAACTGTTAGATGCCCCCTTGTGGTGACTGGTGGTACTTCTTAGGTTCAATGGGTTTTTCTCACATCCAGACCCCAACAGTAGGAGACAGCAGAGACTCATCAAAACAAACAAATAACCCAACTGATGCAGGAGAAAACACCTCCTCCTTGGCAGAGGTAATAACGTTTTATTCGACAAAACACACAAAAATACTATAGTTTAAACTAAGAAATATAATTTATTGCATAAAAATTATATTTAGTTACAGGTAAGAAGGCTAGACGTTTATTTACAATTGGTAGTTTACAGAGATAAAATAATGTCACTGAATCCATTTAGTTTTTCTGTAAAAATGTCTTGAACAAAGTTTTTTTTGTTTTGTTTTTTTTTGTCTTCTTTCTCTTTGACTCCAGTCTTCAGGATAAATGATCCAAAGCGGCGGCTTCATATCCAACAGATACTCGAGAAATCTGGATGAATAAACACTGTGGTCTACAGCTAGTCTCTGTAACAAGGTCCAGGGGAAAGAGAAGAGTCCTGCAGTGTCCAGGGATCCCAAGTACTGAAGCGCTCGTGTTCAGCTGTTTGCTCATGGGCAGGGATCTGCAGGGAATTACGTTACCGTCCCAAATGGAATCGTAGCCATTGTGCCAAACATTCTTTCATCTTCCCACATTTCAGCAGCAGCAGCAGCAGCTTCCTTGATTGGCGTTCGAATGCTTCAGATCCAGATGGTGAATTTCCACATGTACCATCATCGTCACGAGAACACTCTTAAATCACTTTAAGCTACAAAATCAAAACCCTGTCAATGCCCTGGTCTGAAAAAATATAATTACTCTTCCAGGAAACAAAAGAAATCAAACGCTTCACTTTTTTCTTTTGTACTTGCATAGCACTTACAAAGAGAAATGACAGATCTTAAGTGTGCGCGCACGTGTACACCCTCCCACCCACGCATACCCACACATACACACACACACGCACGCACGCACGCACGCACACGCGCACACACACTCATGTTTATAGTTCATTCACACGCAACAGTGATGTGACTCACTGCATAGGAGGAGGGATACTGCCTGTGTTTTGGTTTTTTGTGGTTTTAAGATGTGAACACTTTTTTGCTTCGAGGGACAAAAACACTCAAAAAAAACACACAGAAATAAAGTTTGACGACAGCATTTGATTCCCATCCTAACAATGACGACGACGACGACGACGTATCAATAATGCAAATAGCTCGAGGACCCTGACCACAAAGCAGGCGATTTTAGTAAAAAAAAAAAACAAAAAAAAAACCTTATCAAACTGAGCGAGGGGAGAAATAATGAGTTACGGGAAGATGGATGGAGATGGACAAGTAGATAAGTGGTGGACAGAGAATAGATTGAAACGTAATCCATTTAGTGTTGAGGTAAATTTTATGGTCCCTTGCTGCCTGGTTGATACGAGGCGAGGCTAATCTATTCAGCCATCTTCATCTCCCAACAGCACACGCTGCCCTCGGTTACAGCAAAAACGCCTGACAAATTCAGCTTACAGTGTATTCACCCGGACGTCCGACCACCTCAAATCACGTTTTACAGATTATATTTCACACGTGGAATAGATACACAATATTCAAAATAACTGAGACGTACCCCGTGCCCCCTAACACTTCCATTTGGCCTGTTTTACTAGAATCAAAAAAACGAATGCACAGCAGCTCAGAGGCCCAAACGAGCGCAAATGATAAAAGAGGCCGACTGTGATCACAACGGAGACGATGAC
>OMNV01026140.1:0-13887 GCA_900303265.1 Brotula barbata | reverse complement strand
ATGGATAATAACTTAAAGAGCGTTCCCCAAAGGAAACTTTTAAGGGATGACCAGAAAGCTCTCCTGCAGTGAATTCTCCGGCGATGGGAGGAGTGTGGGTGAGCGATAGAGGAGGACGAGAGGAGATGAAAGAGAACACCCCTGTGAGTGGGAATGATATGCCAAGGCTTTGAGGCATTTGTTGGTACAATATAAAGAGTCAGTCAAAATCCGGTTGTTTGCCACTTCTGAAACAAACTTCAGAATTCGTCCTCCCGCCGTGAAAAGGCAGCGACGTCCCACACCGGGAGCCGTTTCGCTCCAACCCGCCGTCCTCGCGGGTCCCCGTCCTGATATGATGTGTCGTCAGTTGTAGCAGTTAGACAGGAGATCCTACCCTGTCTCACTCAGAGGGGATTAATGATCACTTTGCCCGTGTGTGTGTTGAAGTGTGTCTGTAGCCTGAGGAGGTTGCAGACAGGTCGGTGCTGCCTCTCGTTCACTGCACGCACAGAATGACAATGGAGATTTGGAGAAATAATGTTGGTTTTAAGAGACGATGGGCCCTGCCGTGAGGTGAGATGGTGTTAAAGCATGCACGTTCATGCTGGTACTGAAGTATGGGAATCACCCAGTTACTGTGTGTGTGTGTGTGTGTCTAAGTGTTAATGCTTGACTTGAATAAGTGATAATTTTGTTTGTCTCAAAGCATTGTTAATTATATACAAGAATATGGCGCTTTTCGAACTCAATCAACACCAAAACATGAGGAACACGATGAATTTACACTTCCTGTCCACCTCGGCACGCTCTGATTCGCTTCCCGTCTGGCGGAGGTGCAGCGTTGCTCGGGAGAATTCGAGCTGAATGCGGTCTGCGGTTGTCATGAGATGGGAATGGGAATGGGTTTGGGTTGGAATGTGGCTACGGCGGCTGATCTGTGGGTCAGCGAGAGGGACGACGAGGCAGGGGGAACGCACGTGGAGGAACCGAAACGCTGGACGGGGCTGGCGGTCGGTGCAGGGGGGGGTGTGCATATTCATATTCGTATTTTCATCACGGCGGTGAAAAAAAATGTCTCACTTGCTCTCTTGTTCCTTGACCAATCAACAATCCCCATCTGTTGTCATGACAACTAGCACCTCGCTTTTGCCCATCTCTTCCAGCGCGGTCGCCAGAGAGACGAGGTCTGCGTCACCTTGGTGACAAGCTTCCCATAAGTCCAGGAGAACACCTGTGGGGCTGGGCTTTGTTGCAAAGTAGTTCAAGTACCTGAGGGACAGAGAGGCGATGCTCGTTAGGGGAGAAAAGGAGAAAATGGAGGAGGAAAAAAACACCATTATTGCTAAATACACGGCTAATATATGAGCGAGAGCAGCTGGTAACGTCTTGTTTTGATCGTCCAATAGTGGGGGATTTTTTTCAGCACTATTAGCAATTTAATGAGAGCCAAAGACCACGTTGTGATCTGTTTATGATAATGTTCAACCTGTTATGTATTTTTACTCTTTAGATGTGTACTTTGCTCACACGGTAAAAGGCCAAAACAAGCCAAAGAGAAATGTCCAGAATAAAAATGTATTATTTACCGTTTAATTCCCAAACAAACTCCCAAATCAATTTTTGAAATCCAAACCCAGAGATTTAATCGGCGCCCACGCAAAGTGCGAACGGGCTGCAGAGGCAGAGGCTGACCTGTCAAATCCCAGACTACGAGCCAGGAGTCTCCAGTCACACCCGCGAGCGCTGGGTGCATCCAGACTGGCACAGATCTTCAGGCGGATGGAGGCAGGCAGGCGAAAGGCATATGGTCCCACTTGAGAGGAAGGCAGGCAGGCCCCCCCTGAGGGGAGGGGCGAATGTGGGGGTAGGGTCTGGATGGACAGAAAGCGGTTTTTGTTATGCAGTATCAGTGCGACTTTTGGCGTCCGTGTCTGCGCGAGCGCTCAGATCCCCACCATTACCTCCTGGATGTCTGTGTGTAGCTGGAATATCTGCCCCTCCCCCTCCACCTGTCGGACACAGATCTTACAGGTGAGCTGTGACACGGCCAGGCTGCCTCTCTCCAGGCTGAAGGTGCAGTGCAGCGGTCTCTGGCTTCCACTCCAAATGTGATAGAATGGGATCTCCTATCACACACACACACACACACAGAAAAGAAGGAGTCAAGTATCCGCCGGGTGGGATCATCGAGGACTGTGTGTTTTCAGACCGCACTGTCCATAAATGAGGAGTGCGATCAGATTTACTGTTTGGTTATTCAGTGCGGGTTCAGACTGCAATCCCCCTTTTTGCTGCAGCCCTGAGAATGCTGCAGAGTTTGGATGTTTACAGCAGACTACATTTACTGAGGTAAAACCGCCTCATTCTTATCAGACTGACATCTTACAGACTGTTCTGGTTTCAACAGAGGCTCGCTGACATACATAAACACACTACAAGACGACATGCCTCGAGACTGGAGGGTAGTTTGTGTGTGTGTGTGTGTGTGTGTGTGTGAGTATCTAACCTGGTACTTGGCCAGTAGTTTGCTTCTCCAGTGAGTGTGAGGAATGTCGTGGATGGACAGGCGCAGGTTGTGGTAGCTGTCTTTGAAGAGCAGCGGCTTGGGATCCTCCAGAAGAACTCCACCCAGACTCCTCTCTAAATCCAACACCTCCTGCACGGGCAGACAGAAAGGAGGGCAGAGGAACCGAGATGAATAAAGTTTTCACGGGATTTGTGTTTGTTTATTTGTTTCTCGCACCAATTATCAGTATCGGCTCGTTTCAATACATTCCGACAGCCGCTGCGAAAAATGCTATTTTGGAACGGCACCGGGTAATCTCGGAGGACGGCGTCTCCAGATGGAACCGCCTAAGCAAATAGGATAAAACTGTTTAAACTTCTCAGTCAGAAATCCATCCTGCAATACGATAGCGGTAAACTGCACATGGCTTCTGTTTGCCAAACCCGCAGAACTCCGAACACTTCGTAGAAAAAGATCAAGCAGGAGAAAAATATTTAACGATGGTGGCGAGGCCGTCTCTCTCTGCAGAGTGCTCACTCTCTGCAGGTAAGGAGACGGTTTGCGTTTTGCTGTCAAAAGGCAGAGCTGCCCTAAATGTTATGTGGGTAGATCTACGGGGTCTCACTCTACGGCTCTCCCTCTCTCTCTCCTCAGATCAGCAGCTCTTTACTGACAGATCTTGCAGCATCGTGCGTGGCTGTGATCGTGTGATGTTTTGTCGTTTGTCGTCTGAATTTCTCGTTGCCTGCCCGGCCTGCTGGCAGCCTAACGTGATTAGATAGAGGAGGACTTGATTTGGCCAAACCGCTGCGTGAAGCCTGCTCCTTCCGCCACCGGACACACACCATTATCAGGGCTGATTGTTCTGTGTCCAGCAATAAAGATCTATCACTGAGGTGTGCTTATTTGTTTTCCAACCCAATAATCGACATTCGCCTCTACACACACGCACCAACAATGCTGAATGGATTTTTTTTTTATCCTTTTCCTTGTGTGCACATCATCGTCATCATCATCATCTGAGACCAGACCTGTTACAGCTCGAGCCTTTATCATATTTGGGAAGAGGTGAAACACTGAGGGGGGCAAATCAGGTGAGATGGAATGGTGCTGAACTAGTTTGAGCTAAAAAGTTCCTGAATGAATCAAACGCTTGAAACAATGAAACGCTTGAGTTTCAGGCTCAAAATTTATCAATCAACCCAAGTGAACAAGTCTGATTTCCAGACTGATTTAAACCCTAATCACTCAAAAAAAGAAAGGAAAAAGAACAAAAGAAAAGAAAAGAAAAGAAAAGAAAAGCAGACCACAAAACAGGCCGACGGACGCAGATGTTTCAACATCTGCACACATGCGGTCACGGCGTTGGACAAACCAGCAGCCGTACCTTGAGTGCGTGCGGGGTGTCGTGGATGCAGTAGATGCGAAGGCTGAAGTCGAGGGAGAGGCAGGGCGCCCGCGGGGCAAAGAGCGCCAGCTGCAGGCGCTTGCAGGCGGGCTGAGGAGGACAGGATTGACCCACCAGGCCGTACGTCCCCAGCTGCTCCATGAGAACGTGGCAGCTCTCCTCCTCCAGCTGCAGGTAGCAGGGAGACGACAACGTCTCCTCCCCCACCGTCAGCACCTCCTACGGCAGAAAAACACAAACAAAGCAAGCGGCGTTCAGCGGCTGGCTGCGGGGTGGACGTTATTTGATAGAATCAGGACGCTGTCTGACCTCCCACGCCCCCTGATGGGTCTGAGTCTTGAGTGTGAGGGTCCAGTCAGGGGTCGGTGTGTCTAACTGGGCACAGTGGGGTAACGTGAGGACCACGGGTCGATTCAGCAGCATCCCGGACGGACCGCAGCTCACCACGGGACTCAGAACCGTCTGGCTGCCTTCGGATGGTAACCTGCAAATGTCACACACGCGGGGAGCTCGCCGGCTGTTTGCCACAGTTGCCAAAACATCATGCTTCATTTATAAAAGAACGCCGCTGTCCGCCTCACAGCCAGGAGCTGATGAAATGCCGGTTTTGATGTATTTGAGGCAAAGAATTTCTGTCTTATGGGAAATTGCCAAAAAATGAATCCATTCTACTTTTGATACAAGAGTTGAGAGAAGTTACTCAATTTCTATCCCCAGAGGAGACAGAGACTCTGTAGGTGAGCCTTTCATGCCAACATTTTTGATGGAGGGCAGAATAAGGTCTATTCTGTGAATTTTGCGGCGGCGAAGACGATGAGTGTAATAAAGGAGAGGAAGAGCACAGGCAACACTCACGTTGTTTTTTCCCACTTGTTGATAATGAGGTACATCTCGTAGAATTTCCCCTGAGGAATTGTTCCAGGAGGAACCAGCAGGCTCACACCTGGGAGAGAAGAGAGAAGTCGTCTCGTCTTATCTATCCTGATGTGTGATTAATTAAACATGACACTTCCTCACACGGCAGCAGACAGCCGGGTGAGGAGGAGCGTGCGCCGTGTTACCCGTGTTGGGAATGGTGAGGCGTCCTCCCAGGTTGCCCAAGGTGGCGCTGGTGCTCAGACCGGGCTCCCTGGACAGGGTGTGGCTGTGGGGGTCTCGCTCTCTGCCCACGGTGCCCACCGACTTCAGGCTGAGAATCTCGCCGTCGGCCGACACCATGTCAGCGGGGAGCTCCAGGGAGGACAGGGTTGAGGAGTTATACACCTTGATCTTAAGACTGGGCAGGGGGTCCAGCAGGGGAGAGGTGGTCATGGGGATTTTGTGAGGGCTGTCGTTGGCCCCCTGTTGCAGAGAGAAGAGGGGCCCGCGGAAGGCTCCCGCCGTGGCCGTGAGATCGGGCGGAGCCGAGGGGTGCAGAGGGTGAGGGTTATCTGTGGATACAGGAGAAGACGGGAGCGATACCTTTATCGCTGGAAATAACACGGGCAGAGCGATGAGCGCCAAGATCGATGTGACAAAAGTGATTCATGCTGCAAATTAATACTTAATGCCAAGAATGAGGGAAGGGACGGCGTGACAAATGTTTTAGATTGTAAAAATGAAATGCGGGAAGAGAACGGAGAGATAACGGGGATGCGGCGTGGATTCGTTTAAGGGCCGATATAAATACGGGGCGGATAATGAAACGTGTGCGTTCAGTGAGGGCAAATATAAACATATAAAAGGTGATATAAAAAAATGACAGCCTGAGAAGTGTGTGTGTGTGTGTGTGTGTGTGTGTGTGTGTGTGTGTGAACTCACCCTGTCTGGGGGGCTTGTAGTTGCCAGGGTGGAAGGCGGCGGTGAGGGCAGACGAGGAATCTGTGATGTCACCGTGGAGATGACGGCATCGGCGGCGATATGCGAGCACGCCCACACACAGCACCAGGATCACACATAGCAGCAAAGCCCCCACCAGACCCGCGTAGACGGCGACGCCCATACCGGGCGACAGCGCTGAGGGGCGGAGAGGAGGACACGGAGGGTCAGGACATTGTAATAAACACACACACGAAAACGCGAGGGAAGCACAAGAGGGCAGGAAACATATCGGCTGATTTACTGCACAGTGTGAACAGAAATCAGCTTCAAAGTCAGTGTGTGTTTTGGAAGACGTTAGGAGGTGAATGCAGGATACGGAGTTTACACAATTTGGACTTAATGAGCTAAAACATGCAAAACCACTGATAAGGTCCTATAAAACCAAACTCATTACAGCACAACGCAACGGAGTCTGTTCATTGGATGGGCGACCCAGGTTGGAATTGGAGCCCTAATCGTAACTGTAAGCCCGCAACGCTCTAAACACTCTTCAGTTTTATTGGATCCGGATCGTACTCCAAAGCTACGTTCATTACTTTGCTTTAAAACGGCAGGGGGAGGCTCTGGAAGTGGTTGCGGAGGGGCAGTTGGCCTTTACTTCACCTGCTCCCCGTTGGGCGCCTTCTCTTTTCTCCTGCTGAGTGATTGGTTGTGACTGGTCAGCAGGCCCAATGCTGCCCGCTCAACCCCCGGTTCCCAAACACCGACGGAGCCAGACCCAACTCGGGCACGTGAGCCGGTCTCACCGCCACGAAAAGGAGACGGAGGAGCGCGCAGGGTGGATGAACGGCGGAGGAGAACGCTACAAGGCCGTGGAGAAGCGGTGGGCGGGAGTCGGATGAGGTTACGATTTGTTGGCCGGACAGAAAGAGGATACGATCGGCGAGGAGAGGGGAGATAAGGAGAGCACGGCTCCGGCTGGAGGAGAGGAGATCATGTACTACGAAGGAGCAGTCAGAGGAGAGAAGAAGGCGCAGTAGAGGATGAAGGAGATGAAAGCCAGAGGCAGACCGGTCCCATGCTCATGTGGCGAGGTGGAACCAAATCTGACAGCCGTCCGCACTTATTACCAGAAAAGGAACTTCTGTGAATTAGGTGCATTACCCAGACTGCTCTCCCCTGAGTTCACGTCACATTGAGCTAGATTATTTACCATCACTTCCACCGTGAATTATATCAGTGAAAACTTCAAATCCCATAGAAATTAACTGTTCTTCTCCAACAATTGCTGCGCTTCCATCTCCTGGCTAATGGATCAAAGAGTTTGAGCATACGGGCATGGAGCGGTGATTGAATATGAATTTGAATAATATAACAAGATTGGCCGACGCGGTTAACATTTTTAATCGCCATAGTAACCCCCCATATCTAATAGTGACCCTACATACACTCTAGTAACCCTCTCTTACCACCATAGTGACCCCTTCATCCCTGTAGGAACCATACATACCCCCCAATAACCCCCTCTTACCACCATAGTAACCCCTTCATACTCCATAGTGACCCTTCATACACCCTAGTAACCCCTCTTGCCAGCATAGTAACCCCCTCATACTCCATAGTGACCCTTTATACACCCTAGTAACTCCTCTTACCAACATAGTAACTCCTTCATCCCCATAGTGACCCCTTGGTAACCCCTCTTACCACCATAGTAACCCCCTCATACTCCATAGTGACCCTTTATACACCCTAGTAACTCCTCTTACCAACATAGTAACTCCTTCATCCCCATAGTGACCCCTTCATACACCCTAGTAACCCCTCTTACCACCATAGTAACCCCCTCATACTCCATAGTGACCCTTTATACACCCTAGTAACTCCTCTTACCAACATAGTAACTCCTTCATCCCCATAGTGACCCCTTCATACACCCTAGTAACCACTCTTACCACCATAGTAACCCCTTCATACCCCCTTGTAACCCCTCTTACCACCATAGTAACCCCTTCATACTCCATAGTGACCCTTCATACACCCTAGCAACCCCATCACCATATTAACCCCTTTATACGCCATAGTAACCCCTTCATACTCCATAGTGACCCTTCATACACCCTAGTAACCCCATCCCCATACTAACCCCTTCATACCCCATAGTGACCCTTCTTTGACCCTAGCAACTCCCTCTTACCACCACAGTAACGCCCTTATAGAACATAGTAACTCCTTCATACCTTATAGTGACCCTTCATACATGCCAGTAACCCCCTTTAACCACCATAGGCACGAGAGTGTAAGTGGGTAATGATCATGATCGCCATCTAGCGGTAAATCGTGGGACGTTACACACGTCAACGTACGAGACAAGATAGGACAACACTGGAGAAGATGGTGAGGTGTGTATCTGAACTTGATCTACGACAACCAAAGTGTGGACAGACAGACTTATCACAGAATACCACACACACTTAGCTCCATGTGTTAGTACAGATGTCCCGGACATGAGTCTACACACAGACACACACACACACAGACACAGAGACACACACAAAGACACAAATGACACAGAAAGAGGAGGTGGGCAGGCAGTGATAGAGTGAGGTAATGAGAGGATGAACTTACGATGGCTGGAATGTTCAACATAAATCTTTTTATCTGTTTGAACAGAAGAAAAGCAAGGGGAGAAAAGAAAAAAGAAAAACAACATAAAAATGGACGGTGCGGTAGTTATGCAAATGAAAGTTGAAATAACATCACACAAGGCAGAGATGGGAAAATAAACAATAGCTCATAAATATGAAAAATGGCAATATAAATATAAAAAGCACAGCACACACAAGAAGCGATCTCTGCAGCAACGTAAACGGAATATGTAAGGCCGGAGTCATTGTTTACGCCACGTATGGGGGAAAACGAGATTAAAAGACTAATAGAAAGGAAAGGAACGAGAGTTTGGATGAGATGGACGCTGTGCCGTGCGGCGGCGTGTCCCTAAAGGAGACGCCGTACTCCACCAGCCATGTTGTTAGCATTAACAACAAGAAAATGATTCACATTTCCATACTCCTGATATCACCGCTGACCCCCTGAAAACCACCAGTCCTGATGGGAAGCGTCTGTTCCAGGATGACAACAAGACGAGCGGTTCGATGCGTGTGGAAAACAAGGATGACATCACTTGCAGGAGTGACAGGAATAGCTGGAGATTCGAACCGCAACTGTATGGTTTTACTTTTGTTGTGCAGTACAGAAAAGCCACGTTAGCTTCGGGCTAAAGCTCCATCCTGAATCCACTTTAAGGCTGCAGCTGCACGGGCCCATCGAGCACATATTAACACATGTACACACACACACACACACGCAGGCACGCACGTTAACCTTCCACGTGTTTATCAGAAGACATTACCAGATTTTCACGGCATTGATTTGGTTTGCTGTAATGAGTAATCAAAGGTGGATCATTTCACATTAGCGTGTTCACCTTGACGTCTCTGTTTATAGAGCGATCGATCGAGACCAAAGAAGTTTGGGTCATGTTCGCGTGTTTCTCCTCTTGCGTATGTATTTTGCGAGGTTCCCTTCCATATCTGCGGTGACTGGCCTGCCTCTCTCTCTCTCTCTGGATCCTTCCTCGGTGTTGTTATATGTTTTAATTTAGCCGTTTTACTGCCTCTGTCAGCGGGATTCCTCTCAGCTCATCACGGGTTGCACATTGGGTGCCAGTAGGAGTCTGACTCACTCTCATATGCTCCTTCCTCTGCTAATTTCTCAACTTGGGTGTGTCACGCTCTCTTTCCGCTCCGTGACCTCACCCCCGCCACTCTCTCTCCATCTGTGCTCTTAGATGTGGATCACTTGCCTTTACTCTTTGCGAACGCAATATTCCCCTAATGACACATCTGTCTGAAATTTAACAGTTTTCATCTCAGCTTGCTCTTCACATTATTCATGCCTTTGCGTCTGCAGAACACCTTGGGAATACAACTCTACTCCACGTAGTAAAACGCCGTGTACTTTGAGCAGAGGTCACTGCGTGTAGGATGCTTCACATCCTGGCTGCAGAGGTAACATTTTCTATAATCCGGTAGATAGGATTCAGCATCATGCTTGATGTCACCACATGATCTCATCCGTCTGTCTTGACATTCTCCAACCCGTATTTGTTGACAGATCGGTCGGACTTACTGCGCGTGCACAGGCCCTCAGTGCAGTTCTTGCTCTCCATCATGCTGCCGCTACAGTGCTTGCCTCCGTTCCTGGGCGGGGGTGCTTGGCACTCACGGCTGCGCCAGTGGGTGCACTCTGTCCCACAGGCTGACCACTTTGCCCACTCCGTCCAGCCTCCATCCACTGGAATGAGGAAGCAGAGATGTGAGAATTGAAAGGCAACTAACAGGAAACTACTCCCATCACTCCAGCACCTGAGAGTGATGAGATTATGGAGTGTATTTGTCAAATCGTGTAGTCAGCGGATGTAAAATTTGGTGTTGCCGCAGTTGCTAATGCTCATATCTTGAATTGAGGGAATTTCAATGAGTTCATTAATGAATGTGTGATTTTAAGACACCTCTATGTGTGTGAGAAAGACAACGGAAGGCATCATTGTCTCCAGTGAGATCAACAGAAACTCAGTAACTTAAACTCCTGGAATTATGGAAGATCAATCTGGGAGATTTCAGATCATTCTGAGAACAATTAAACTCAGAATCTGACAAAATCTCAGAGGTGAGTTGATGAAAAATCAATATGCAATAAGTTTACGATGGCTGCATCCACATAAATCAGAGTTGGATGATAATAATAATAATAATAATAATAATAATAATGGAATAAATAAATACTGACATCATCCATGAAGGGATTATGAGAGTATTGACCAGCCAATGTATGGACATAAAAAAGTTATACTTCAGTGACGGTGAACAGAGTGACATGTTTGTTATGTTGAGCCTCACCTGGACAGAGTGTGGTGCAGGTCACTCTTTGGAACGGCGGGCCCTCGCAGAAGGCTCCCCCATTAAGTGGCGCAGGATTGGTGCAGCTCCGCGTTCGCCGCTGCCAGCCCCGCCCACACCGAGCATTACACTCCGACCATTCAGTCCAGGAGGACCAACCTCCACTTACTGTCGAGACAGAGAGGGAGAATATCTGTTTGTTAAAGGAATACTGCAGCTTTAGGGATGCTGGATGAGGAGAAACCATGAAATCATCCATTTGACCGTTGATTCCAGTGTCCAACATCTGGCCACGATTGGTGCAAAACGTTCCTTCCATTGTGACGTTTCACAACATTTAAAATCCTAGGGATTATATTTTTCCATCGCGTTGTCAAACACGTCAAAGTGGAAGAAACATGCAATAAACACCGAGGCCTTTCATACGCTAAATCCTGAGAAACGTGCAATTACGCCATTACTACAAATTATGGATGACAGCTCAGATTTATCCGTTGTCAGGGTACACAATACAACGTGCTCTGATGCACCTGAGTGTCCAAGTACGCCGCAGTCAGAAACAGCGACTATCAGAACGGGAAGATACGTCGAGAAAATAGATGCTACATCTCAGCCCTCCACACAGCCTGAGGCCCAACAAAAAGATCAACCTATGGTTTTCTGTGGATCGCTACAGTATGTCTCACTCTGGGAAATCTAAAAAAAGAGATGTCAAATGTAGCAGACAAACAAAAACATCGCCTCCTCTCCTGGACACATCTGAAATACTTCAAATGTTCATATATTCAACCTACATTGTTAGAATATCAGACGATCCTGGGGTCGTTTTTAGCTTAAAGGAGTCTAGGATACCTGTGTGTGTGTGTGTGTGTGTGTGTGTGTGTGTGTGTGTGCTGTTCTCCCAAAATAATTCAGGTTTATACGTGAAACTCGTCGTGCTATCACTTCCTGTACTGTACATGTGTGAGCTTGTCTATCAATCAAACAACAGTAAACAGCAGTAAACAGAGGTAAAATCTTACACAGATCATCATCATCATGCAACATTCAGATTAAGTCAGATTAGGATGTTCAGCGCATTCTGCTTTAAAATGTTATTAGTCCCGACCGGATGGTTCCAAATTCGTGTCTACTAGGGGATAAATCTCAAATTCCACAAACAGCAGAATGGACATTCTCGGTGAATCTGGGTTGTATAATTACATCTTCCAGGACAATACAGGAAAACACATAAACACCTCCAGATGTAAAAAAAAAACAACAACAAACAAAAAAACTCCAAAAAAACAAAACACGCTTGCTGATTTCAATTACTGCTGCACTTTGTTTACCTCCGTTTTGCTTTTAATTTAACGTCACTTAGCCGCAGTCTCTCATTTTCTCATTTGTGATGCCAGTCACCTGTTACCACTCCACAAAGCCAAACTAATCTCACCAGGCACACAGTAATGATTTTTATGTAAATGTTTTGATTTTACGGGTTGATCAATCTCCCAAAATCCTACACCTTTGTGTACCTTCTATCACGAGCGACAGCGACAAAGGGCGGTGCATACAGATGTGGGATCGGGAGACGGGGGGGAAAAAACGCGTGCGTGTCTGGCGTACCGTAAACTATGAGAGTCGCCGTGCTGCTGCGCCGTTTGGCCACCACGTTGCGAGCCACGCAGGTGTAGTTTGCCGTGTCGGAGAGTCTGGCCTGTTTGATGATCAGATCGTGGTCGATGGTGATCAGGAAGTTGGAGTCCAGCGACGGATCGATGACGTCCTCGTTCTTCAGCCAGTCCACCTTAACAGAGACAGCGCGGTCAGATTTCCATCACGTTCACCCACTGCGGCTGTTAGGAGCCTTTTCTTCCTTATAGTTTTTAAAATTCATGCACATCTGGACCAAATTGCAGCAATTATGCTTCAACTATAAGTGGATAAATTGATTTTTTTTTATCACAAAGACCGGTGATTACTTTTGATGAAACTGAGATGAATATTTTTAAAATTCCTTCTCGCTACAAAAAGTCGTATTTTCAATAATTCCTGCGTCTGCCTCAGGCAAAAGGAAGCATTCTTCCACGACCCGTACCGATGACATCATTTTTGGAGTAATAAAATAAGTACATAAAATGAAATTTGATAGAGTCGTGTTTTCTATTGTTAGGGTATCGATTCCCGGACTCTCTTTAAATTCTGGGGTAGAGCCACTGTAGAAATCAGCAGGTGTGTATGCATGATCATGAGGCAGCCCCGCCACAGACCCGGATCAGCAAACACCCTCAATCTGCAGGGTATTACAGCATCTCAGCACGCTTCAACGCTACATCTGATATTGACCCAACACTGTCAATATTTGATGAGTCTCTGTTTGCTCGAAACAATACAAATATGAGGCTTTTTTTTCTTTTTTTTTTTCTCAAAGTCATTACAAACAATATTTTAACAAGGCTCTCATTCTAAAAAGATTGTTAAAATAACTACATTATACCGTTCTTATGCATGACGGCGAGCTTGTTTTGCCACCGTTGGAGAACGGTGGAGTTCGTGTAATGAGGATAAATACTTACCAATTTCAAGGAAAAGGTTGTTTTTTATAATTCTAATGATGTAATTTTGCCAGGACAATAACAGCACCTGATGTAGTCCTGTTGGAACAGATTAGTGGATTTATGCGCAGGCCTTTGTGCTTTGTTCTTGGAGGAAGTCTTTTTCTGAGTATGTCAGGAGCTTTGTTGGGTTAGAAAAGCTTGTTATCTCTCCAACGTGCTCTTTTATGGCTCCTCCTTTAATTGCGCCATTGAGTTTTATGTTGTTGTATTCAATTCAGCGGTGGATCGCGTTGTTTCCTGACGGATCTCTTCGCCTCTGATTTAAAAGTGAACTAGTTCCCAAAAAATTGGATGAACGAAAGGTCGGGTCGATGAGAGCGGCGACGCCTACCTCGGCGGGCGGCATGCCCTCTGGGGGGCGACACTGCAGCAGCACCTCCTGCTCGAGTCGGACCTCCCGTCCCAGAGGCTCCTGCTCGAAGTTCTTCCGCAGGTCTACAGGGGGCGACAAAGATTTAATCAGCAGTTGGTGAATGCTGGCAGGAGACTGACATCGTGTTTATCTCAACGAGGTCAACTGTCACATAAACATCTTAGCGTGTGCAATACGCACGCACACACACACACACACACACACACACACACACACACTGTCCTATGTTGTCACACCACAGACATTATTTATAATTT
>OMNV01026139.1:26658-39957 GCA_900303265.1 Brotula barbata | reverse complement strand
ATATAGTCCATAAAAATGTGTAGTTTTCATGTTCTCCCTGTGTCTGTGTGTTTCCTCCCACCTCCAAGACATGCAGCTTAGATGAATTGGCCGTAGATGTGAATGGGAATGTGATTGAGTTGTCTGTCTCTGATGATGAATGGATGGATGGATGATGGATGGATGATGGATGATGGATGGATGGATGGATGATGGATGATGGATGGGTGCATGACGGATGGATGGATGATGCATGATGGATGGACGGATGGATGGATGGATGGATCGATGGGTGCATGACGGATGGATGGATGATGCATGATGGATGGATGGATGGATGGATGATGGATGATGGATGATGGATGATGGATGGATGATGGATGGAACACTCAGGTATGTGAGACAGAACACAGGTTTCGATGTATGTAGTTTGAAAAGTTGACCTCTGACCTCAGTAATCGTTCAGGTTTATGTTTGGTAACATTGTGCTTGGCCTGAATGTGGCTTTTGACTATGATTGACATTATTTCTATGTATTATTTTTTAAGTAAACCAATGTCTTGGTTTATCTTTCTCTCTATGTTGCTCAAACACTTCTTAACGTGACCAACATCCACTCTACTAATGAGGCTGTCCAAATTACCGTAAGCCCTGCCCACTCAGGGCTGTGTTATATACGCTTAAATGTTCCATAGACTTTCCTCTTGGTCTCCGTTCTCATAGTGTAATCTTGTTTTGCTGCTGTGGGGATGAGCAGAGGATGGATCGCTCTGTCTGTCTGTGTTTGATGAAGTACTCAGTGTAAGCTTTTCAATGCATTCACTCACTTCAGACGGCAACATGCATCATTTCCAACACGCCGCACTGTTTGGTCTCTGAGCGTGTGTTTGTTTGTCTTTGTAATCTCGGTGGAGTTTTTCCAAAGCATCAGTGCTGCAGAGGGTTCAGGTTGCTGACAGGAATTCAGTGTTTTTTAACTTTCCTCATAATTACAGCCAGGAATATAAATGGACAGACTTTCACACACACAGTGACAAAGGCCGACCGCACAGAACTCATTCATCTCTGTCTGGACCAACCCTGAAAAGGAAAACTGCAGCCCTAGACTTTATGAACACATACAAAAATTACACATACAAATTTCTACTGACTTGGAATCTGATCCACGGTCTGTGGAGAGGGGTGCCTGTGCCCGCTCACCTGTGGACTGCCAGAATGTTGAGTAGACGATCGTGTACCTCAGACTAAGCGGTTTAGCAGCACAGTAGCGGGGTGGTTAGCACTGCTGCCTCACAGCTAGTAGGTCGTGTGTTTGAATCCCGTTCATCCTCCCCTCCTTCCTGTGTGGAGTTCCCATGTTCTCCTCCTGGCGCTCCAGTTGGTCAATGGGTGCTATTGTGTGTGTGTTTGTTTGTGTGTCCGTGTGTGTGCTGTCCTCTCCTCCTAACTGAGGATGGGTATGAATGCAGAGAGTTCATTTTACCGACGTGGATCAATAAAGTTCCATTCTTTCTTTCTTCTTTCTCTCTCTCTCTGTGACTACATGCTACTGTTTTGTTAGCGTGTGAGGATGTGACTTTTTCCTCCCTTGGACCATGTGAACTTCCTGTGGCATTGGATGAAATGGGTTCAGTGCTCTGTGTGCTAAAGAGAACTCTTTTTTCAACATTTATATTCTGGTTGTCACCGAGCGTTCCAACGCTGCTCACGGTGCAGAGTAGGCTGTAACCAACCTGAGGTAATAACCACATGATAAATAGGATCCAAGTATTGATCTGTTGAGGTGTGAGATGTTGTGAATATGATGGGATGGACGGCAGGATTCACAGACAGGAGGGGGACGGACTTCAGCCCAGCAGCAGATCTGTGAATACAGAACCAATCAGAGGATTTAATGAAGGATCCATAAAGCAGAAAATCAAACACACCTGAAGTACAGGAACACGGGGCCCCTTAACCAGGGTCCATCCACTACAGGTCCAGAGGAGACCTGAGAAAGACTAAAAGTTGGACATAAACACAAAGAGCAGCACTCTGGTGAAGATCTACAGCCTCACACACACACAGTTGAAGAAGCTGTCATTCACTTTAGTCTCACAGCTGTTGTGTGAGCCTTTTTCTCTTCCATGACAAAGACGATGATGTCATTTAGTGACACTGAATCTGTGTCCGAGCAGACTGATGTAAGTGTCTCACATTCATAAATCCAGAGAAGGATTTGATGAGGATTTTAGCAAACTCAATAAAACCGAATTCTATAAAAGGTTACAGACTGCCGCTTGATCAGGATGTGGTGGCATTTGAGTCCTTGCTCTGTTCCTCCTCTCTCACCTTACGGTTGTAATGTGTGTGTCTTAATCCCACGCTGTTCGCTCCTGGAATTAGTGGGGCTTCCTGATGAAGGCACGGAGCCCTGAACTGGCACCATCCTGCAGCTCAGCCAATCAGAGGGCTGATCCTCCCTGCACACATACGCACACACACACGCAAACACATGCACGCACACACAGAGGAATAACCTTTTTCAAGTCTTCTGTCATTTCTTTCCATTTTCTTTGAGCTGCATTCTATTTAAATAACATCAAGATAAGCTGGTAAAATGTACTCATCGTGTCCCCACTCCCACAGTCTTTCCCCCTATCGGACGCCCGGCGGTCTGACTGCTCGTGTCATCGCTGTCGTTCCCCCGCCGCCGTCATCATTTTCACACCCACTCCTACGTTGTGTAAAAGTCAAACGAAGTCGTATGTTTGAGTTCTAAAGAAGGATTTTATGGATGTGGGCTCACTGTCAGGATACTCAGGTCAAAGGTCTGTCACAGAGCTGCTGATCAGAAGGCCATCAGCGTGGCAGACGAGTGTAATCTGGCTCGTGATGTGACGTCAGACACGTCAATCAAACTATCTGCTGCTGTAGAATCAGGGGCCCTGATATGCTGCTTTTCTAGTCTGTAGACCACTCAAAGCTCTACAATGTTTGCCTCACATTCACCCATTCATACATCCATTCATTCACCCATTCATACATCCATTCATTCACCCATTCATACACCCATTCATTCACACATTCATACACATTCACACACCCATTCATTCACACATTCATACACACATTCACACACCGACAGACGAGGGAACCATGCAAGGCCCACTGGTTTGTGAGGAGGAATTTGGGGTCAGGGTCTTGCTCAGGGACCTTCATCACTGTGGAGCCAGGGATCGAACTGGCGACCCTTCACTAGGTGATCACCCTACCACCTAAGCCACGTCACCTCCACGGTGGCAGCACGGTGGCGTGGTGGTTAGTACTGTTCCCTCACAGCAAGAAGGTTGTGGGTTTGAATCCGGGTCGTCCTCCCCTCCTTCCTGTCTGTAGTTTCCATGTTCTCCTCCTGGTTTTCCCCCACCCACGTACCCACATGTAGGTAAGGTTGATCAGTCCTGACCGAGGACCAGGAGGAAGATTTGGAGATCTCCGGTTTGTTTGCATGTCCATGTGTGTGCTGCTCCTCATTGAGGACAGGTTAAAGGGCAGATAGTTAATTTTCCTCCCGGGATCAATAAAGTATCATTCCTTCTTTCTATCAACACTCAGACAAGATAAAGACGAGGCTCTCTTCTCCACAAACTCTTTGATTTCACCTCCACCTGCTCTGAAACCTTTGGTCCTTCAACGGGCCCACACCTGGATATGGATACACATCCTCCATCATCCGGACAGAAAGTGGAACACACACTATTACTGCCTGAAAAGTAGGAAAGTCAGAAAGGATCCAGACTCTGCAGGGAGACTTTGTAGTGACACGAGGAACAAGATGTTTCCAGCAAAGGAAATGCAAATGGCCAACAATGGGGGAAGATGTAGCAGCATCAAACACACTTGACAGTGAGAAGTCACAGAAGACATGTCCTGATGAGGAGGAACAAAGGGACGAGCCTCACACATTTGAATCTTTTAAAAGCCCAGCAGGCGGTACATTGTTAGACAAACCGCGTGTCAACGTTTTGGTTTCTCTCTCTGTACTCTTCCCTTTTCTGCTGGATTTATTTATTTGGTTGGAGCTCCCACGGTGCTCTCTAACAAGGCTGTCAGTCTTTGAAGACTTGGCCTGTCACATGGGGTCACATGTCCTCTGTGAACCTGAACCCGCCCCGCTGAGCATGGATCAAATGAGCTCTCGTACAGGTGTACAGACGCACAAACCATGGACGTCACGATGTTTTTAAAGAGGCCAATTACCTCAAAGATAATCAGGACCATCGGATGTTCCCGTGACCCCACAGCAATCAGGGGATCTTGACATTTCTCTCTAAATATACAAAAATGAAAGGAATGTGGCAAAAAGGAGCATAATGTAGTCCTCAGAATGACATCATCATTTGATCGTCTGCCATGGTTCCACTGACAGCTGTTTCTTTATTTTAAAGATATGTTATGACACGGCGGGCTGCTTTGTGTGGCGTGTGTGTGTGGGGGCTAACTTTTACTTTTCTACCATCAAACCCGGCTCAGTGTGGCAGTCATGGTAAACGTTCCTCTTCGGTCTACACGTGGCGCGGCGTGCTTCTGTAGACGTCCGTCATGCGCTTAGATCAGACACCACATACATGACCCCTAATCCCAACACTCTGTTTCACTCCAGTTTTTCTTTACTCAATCAAGTGTACCAATGTTTGTTTTGTCGTTTTTTCCGATATATGTACACACACGGAGGTTCTCTGTTTGTAGTCCGATTTTTGACGTGGCCTTCATCTTTCTCCCGTATTTGTGAACGTGAATGTTTCGTGTATCGTGGACGTGTTTTGCTGTCAGACTGCGGTTTATCGTTAAAACTTTAAAACGTTGTTATGACCAAGGCTCATAATTTCTGGAATGACTGGTGCTGTTCATCCTGCCTGCCTGAAGGTGGTGCTGTTGTCCGGTGTGTTCCGTGTCCTGATTGGCCAGGATCTTAGAGGAGGCCCCTTTAAAATGGAATCTGTGGATGCTGCCAAGGCTCCTTTTTTCCCTTCCTGACTTGACGGTGCCGTTCCGATCTTGTTCTTTCTGCTGTGAAATTTGAGATGCGTCATTTGTTTTGTAGGAATTGATTGTCTGTTCCCACTTCGTAAATATTAGAGCACCGCGCAAACAGTTTGTAGATAATCTTGTTCACACACCGGGTCCTGGTGGGGTAGGGGTGAGGGGGCTGTTCTGTTTTGATCATTTTCTCCTGTTTTTCTCTTTGAACTTGGGCTCGTTCTCTGTATTTCCTTATAGTCTCTGGTAGGTAAGTTAGGTTTCCAATGTACAGATTGTTTTGTTTGTTTATTTTTGTCACCCTAATAATCTTCATCCGTGGTGCCCCTGGTTGTCCATGGGAGTGGGAAAATTCCATTTTCTGTTGCGCTTTGGTTTCCCCTATGCTAGGCGTAACAATGTTCTCTGTACGCATAAGAAACAACAAAAGTGTTTATTCTCAGATCTTAAGAAATGAAACACTGCAGCTTTGTTAAAATGATAAAGTGAACAATTAAATAACAGTTTGTAAGTGAAAGTTCACAAAGCTCCAAAAAGCTCAGTAATGTTAATTTGTTCAACACAGGCAGGATTAAACTGTTTATTCAGTGTTTGTTCGCACATGGCTGCATAATTAAGGATAATTAAGCTCTAACAGAAAACGTAATGTTGAAGTTTTAAGCTTGTGAACAGCTTAACACAGTCTGTGAGGATACAAAGAGTCAGATTAGATTTACACACAGGAGGAAGACTGGAGAGCATGAGAGCAGTCAGCTGTGAAAATCAGACAGGAAGCCTCTGACTGTCATCTGTTTAGGTTGATGCTCAGCTTCATAACCACTTCAGAGAATAAAAAAAGGCCAAAACTACGAATGAAAACCATGTCTGTCACCAATATACCAAGGGTGATAACTGTTACCGTGGCAATGGATTCCCCTCATCACGGTTAAGTGATGGTAAAATGAATTTGAAATCAACCATTACTTTTAAAGGTGAATGTTTACAATTTGAAGCCTCTGAATGGATTCACTCATTCTTAGGGGTGAGTTCAACAAACGTCGGGATGGATGATTTGGGGTTGGAGGTCAAAGCTCATACGGCCCACTGTGAGCAGAGGTGTCAAGTGATGGGCACATCTGTCAGGCTGAATGAACACCGGTATCTCTTCCCGTACAGATGAACTGTAAAACCTTCAGACAGAGGAGTGGAGTTTAAACGGACCTTCATCATCATCAGTTGGAAGAAAATAAAACCTGGAGATAAAGCAGAAGAAAAAAAACTCTCTATCAGTTGCAGAGGATTTTTCTGTGCTCCGTTGGTAAAGATATAATTTTCAAAACTGTCATGGAAATGAGGATTAGTTGTTATGTGGGTCTACGACGTCCAGCAGCAGTTTGGGTCAAAGGTCACGTCAGCTTTGACCCGGCGCGCTCACATGTTGTGTCGTGAACCCTTACCTTTAGGTTGTCAGCTGTTTTACCGGCTGTCTTTCTATTTCTCTGACGTGTTGATGTCCCGCCCCTTTCTGTGTGACGAGTCATGGCGACATGCTTTATGTTCTCGGGGTCCACTAAACACGTGTATTCCTGGCAGATCTGCACCTTTTCATTCCTTTACACTCTGACCTGTGTTGTGCTGGGACTCCAGGTGTCTTGTCTTTTGTCTTTTCGGTTTGTCTCATCTCATCAGTGGAGATCACACCACCATCCAGACCACCTGACAGGTTTTCACGTTACTGTTGCTGCTGGTTGTTATTCCCTCTGCATCCTCTCTCCTTTGGCTCCAGTGTCCATGTGTCTCTGTGTGTTTCCATCCAAACAGCTCCTCTGAATATGCATTACTTCATGAACGTCACATTATGAACAATTTCAGATCTTATTTGGCGTTTACAGTCGATTTTTCTGACTGTGTGTAGATTCATGAGTCTTTATCTTTAACGTGGGACGTAGATAAGAGTATCGTGATGGTAACGGGACGGCGGTGGACTGATTTACATTAAGGAATGAACTGAAGTTACTTTGCTTAGCACTGCAAGGTGATTTATGAATGAGCCGGTAGAAGAGCATTTTCTTCGAGGGGCTCAGCGGCCGACCGAATGAGCCTCATTCATCAACGTGCACACTAAATAATCTGATTTGTCCATGTCCTGCATGCGAGATTACATCCACAACATTCCTGGGATTCTCAACAGAAGATGATACCTGGAAGAGGGACCAATCAAATGTATCATAAACAATACAAACCAATCTTTGTATTGTTCCTTCCTCAAGATATAATATTTGAATAAACAAAATGTAAATCAAGGAATGTTATAACACACGGTCAAAGACTAAAGTAGCTTCTATTTTAGTCTGTGTAGATTATAGAATAATTTACAGAGATTAGTTCAAGTTAGATTTATTTAGGAGCGACCACATAAGACGTGGCCATGGGCTGTGCTGTGTTTTTAAAGTCTTTGTATTTTGTTCTTCAATATTCTTCAGGATGGACAAAACTCATGGCTGAATATCAAAGAATACACAATTCACATTTAGCAAAGAGGCCATGGAGAGTAACACACCATAGAATCTGATAAAATACAAGACCACATCAATATGGACATTTATCCTCAGCAGCCAGGTGTAAATCTTTATTAAGATGTTTGTGTTTTGAACACAAAAATAGAAGAAAGGAAAATAGACAAATATTGGTGAATGCGGCCTAATATGACAAAGGGGACCACGTTTTAAAGTGAGAACGTGCTGTAAGTTAATGCTCTCTGAGGGTGATCAATAACAGACATGGATATACTGAGAGCAGGAGCTCATTGGTTTATTTATCAGAACAAGGAGGAGATTCAAAATCAAACAGAGGATTCTGAATAAGGACCAGTAAATAGATGGCACCGACGCATATTGGCTTCGTCCCTGGGCCACACCCACCCTCTCAAATTGAATCACTCAATCACTGGTTCAGGTCTTTATGAGTCATAATCCTAATACACAAACCACATAGGACATAAACAGAATTTGTATGAAAAACACACACTGTTTAAGGTCTTCATCTCTGAAAGAACTCTGATTAGACGTACAAGAGATTTATTGTTGCTGCTTTGCAAGGAATAATTGTTGGTGAGAGCACTGGAGACACTGAAAGCGATGGAGACGGTCAGGGAGTTGAAGACGATGAAAGAGTTGGAGACGGAGAAAACAAAAGAGACAGTGAAAGCCTTGGAGATATTGAAAGAGTTGAAGACGGTGAAAGAATTGGAGACAGCGAAAGCGTCCGAGATGGTGAAAGCGTCTGAGATGGTGAAAGCCTTGGACATGGTGAAAGCCTTGGACATGGTGAAAGAGTTGGAGTTGGTAAAACTGATGGAGATGGTGAAAGCCTTGGAGATGTTGAAAGCGATGGAGACGGTGAAAACAAAAGAGACAGTGAAAGCCTTGGAGATGGTGAAAGTGATGGAGACGGTGAGAGCCTTGAACATGGTGAGAGCGTTGGAGATAGTGAGAGTCTTGGTGATGGTGAAAGCATTGGAGATGGTGTGGTTGCGTCGGATGATGTGTTGTGTAAACGTTGAAGTGATGCTGTTCTCTCTGACAGTTCAAAGGCCAGAGGATTTGGTGATGTCAGAAAAGGCAAAACAGTGGTGAATAAATAGGACTCCTATCTCCCATGTTTTTGACATTGCAGTAATGCTGTTCCGTAAAGAGTGTCAGGACTACAGAATGAAGAGGCCTCTAACAGCTGCAGGGCTTCCTGCTGGAAGACACGCTTCATTCTTTCCTGAACATGACACATAATATGGACAACACGGCTCAGAGAGGATAACCTTCTCTCCCACTCAGAAACATCTGCACCAATCCTAAACGTCTGGACTAATGAGTCCATCCACATGAAGCCTCTGGACCAGGAGAAATGAAAGAGTTTGGAACACACAAACACAGGCATTCATATCCACAGGCTACAGCCAGAGACAGGAAGGAACAGGACAAACAAAACACACCGGGTAAACCGAGACGAGATGAGATGAGAGCAGACGAGACGAGATGAGAGCAAATGAGACGAGACGAGAAGAGACAAGACGAGATGAGATGACACGTGACGAGACAAGATGAGAAGAGACAAGATGAGAGCAGATGAGATGAGATGTGAAGAGACGAGATAAGAAGAGACGAGATGAGAGCAGATGAGAGGAGATGAGATGAGAAGAGACGAGATGAGAGCAGATGAGAAGAGACAAGATGAGAGCAGATGAGAAGAGACAAGATGAGAGCAGATGAGACGAGACGAGATGAGATGGGATGTGAAGAGACGAGATGAGAAGAGACAAGATGAGATGAGAGCAGATGAGATGAGACGAGATGAGATGAACGAGGATGATTTAAGGATTTTTTTTTTTTGTCACAGCAGCTCTAGAGAGGCAGAAGCATAGGAATAAAAAAAAAAAAAAACAGGCACATACGGGAACCGAATGAAAAATGCAGGAGAACACAGTACAATATTCAATAAAAAAATCATCAATATTTAACTATTCTTAATCTAACTAAATCCAAACATTTTTAACTCAATATAATTATATTTCACTATATTCAACTATAATTACCAAACCACATCAGTACACATTGACCATACCATACATACCAAACACCACATGTATATATATAAATAATTTATCATTTAAGATAAGATAAGATAAGATAAGATTTACTTTATTGAACCCAAACTGGGAAATTCTTGTGTTACAGCAGCATCAATGGAAACATAAAATAAAATCACATGGAATAGAATAAATGCAGAAGTAAATACAATTAAGACTAAAAATATCCAATAAAGACTAAAAATATCCAATAAGACTAAAAATATCCAATAAGACTAAAAATATCCAATAAAGACCAATATATACAATAAAGGCTAAAAATATACAATAAAGACTAAAAATATACAATAAAGACTAAAATACACAATAAAGACTAACCTAAGAATATGAGATATGAAATGTGAAATATACTGCTGGTAGATAAATATGAAATATACAGATGGTTGTAATAGATAAGAATGGTATGAGTGTATATCAACCTAAGATATAATATATAAACAATAAAAACAGTTAAGGTGCTGGGTAATGGATAATAAATAAACAGTTAAGGTGCTGAGTAATGGAGTGTTATAACGGAACTATACAGCATAGAGATGTGAGTCTCTGTCAGACAGATATGAGCTGTTGTACAGTGCAATGGCTTGTGGCAGGAACGATTTCCGGTATCTGTCCCTTCGACAGCGGAGCTGTAACAGTCTGTTGATTTCAAACATAACGAAAAATTTGTGGAAATCCCCCTGAATGATTCACTCTGAGGTAGATGAACCGATACACTCATCAGACTAACTAACTAAATAACTGATCCTCTGTTTATCACTACATTGCTCCGGTTTGTTCTTTTTCTCAACATCCTCTCCACTGTTCACTTCTCTCTCTCTCTCTCTCGCTCTCTCTGTGAGCGAGGCTTTAGTCCTCATCCAGGCTGCATGCTGCATATAATGTGAGTGTGAGCGTGTTGTGAACAAACTAGGCTGATCGTTACTATAATTATCCTAACTTTTCCCACATGAAAACAACACTTACCTCCATGATTCCCCATCTGACTGCCAGTGGCAGCAGATTAGCCGCTGTCTCCTCCCCGACCAATCAGCTCCTGCGGACGCTGCCTCCGTTAGCTCCGTGTTGTTAGCAGCCTGCTCCCCTGGCTCCAGCTGGAACATCTAACGCGGGCACCAGGAAGCCTGCCTAATGGTGTCAGTGAGCACCAGCAAACAGAAGGATTTCTTTGAAGAAACATAGGACAGAATACAGGAATTAAACCAGCAAAGATGTGATGTGAAGTGTTACATAGCGGTCCAGCATTTGGCGACTATGTTACACTATTGTGACCAACCATGTAAAGAACCAGATTCAGATATGCGATGTTTTCACGAGCACTGATTGTGTTTATGAGCCTTACTCATAGTTAAATATATTGATCCAAGACCTCCTGGAACTCTGACAGGTCCAGACACAGACACCGCCCTGTCAGCTGCACCAGGCTCTCAGACATCTGATGTCCAGCTTCCAGCTACAACACTGGCTCCTACGTACTTGTTACTCAACGATGGCTACAGAGCGCCGTCTTATCCCACGTTTGTCAAATCAGACCGTACCACTATGTTCCTTTGTATGTCCAAATACAAAGGCTGAAATGTTCCAGTGCTGCACTGTTGACAACATCTGCATGCTTACAGAGGCACGTGTGCTGTTTATTGGGGATCTGCTGAACAACAACGTCTTCACGTTACCATCAGGAAAACCATCCGCGATGCTATGAGAATATGGACCATTACTACGAGACATCCTGGACCTGCTACAATTTGCCCGCTGGCCCAGCAGTTCCTCAAATGTTGCCATAGCCTGCATCCAACACACAACCCTTTCCCACCTGGACATCAGGAGGGGGAATTGAATTGAACTGTGTTACAGTTTGTGGACAATAATTCCCTCTAAACTCATCACACTGATGGGAGACCTTTGATTACCTCCCGTCTATGCAGATGGGTCCTCAACGTCCTGATAGACAGACCACAGGTCAGGCAGGCGGTCATACCTCATCCCCCCGTACTCTCAACATTGGCCCCCCTATTCAGTGAGGCGTTCCCACAATGCAATGCAGTGGAACTGTCTGGTGTGGAGTGTGGACTGAAATAAATAATTTTTATCACAAATGGGAACAAATAAAGGTTTATGTGCTGTTATTATATAGACGGTGGTCTCGCTGTTTTTAAGCAGACTGATTGTTTTTGTTTGTGTTAACGTGCCAGCTTGTTGTTTCGCCTCAGGCCATTGTGTCAAACGGGGGCATGGGAGCTAGTGCTAATGCTAAACGATCACTATCTAACTCACGTGTCACAATAATCTGCTGCCTTGTCAGACATCTGACTACAAAAACAGCAGGGAGCATCACAGCCATGGTTACCCCCCCTCCCCCGTCCCACCACACGCCCACACACACACACACAAACCCTGTACATACGGCTTTCCATCGCTCTATTATCTATATTTGTTGGCATCTTATTTCCTTTTATTTCATGGATTTGTTATTACTTATGTACAGTATATATGTATGTACACGTACATGTACACATATCACTGCACGATAAGTGAATAACTTTTCTGAGCTGCTGTGTGATCTACACGTGATAATGAACCGGAGGAAAAACAGCATTAAAGGAATTATAGTAGAGCATTATGCTGTAAAAAAAAACAAAAAACAATAGAAAATAAGAGACTGTGGCTCTTTGTAGACACAACAAATAATCCTAGCGTTTAAGTAAGTGCTCTAATGTGTCTGCAGAGCTTCAGTGTAACTGTGTTCTGTTCCAATGGTTATGTGCAGTTTAAATGTACGCTGCTCACTGACATGGACCACTGCTTGAACTGTTGCCTGTGGTCATATGAGACATAATGACTCAGTATTGATGTTTCCTCACTTTATGGTACAAAAATTTCCTCTTATTCTTCTGGGGGAGATGCACCGATCCATGCCAATCATCGAAGCCCTACAAATGTCCTCCCCACTGGCTAAATCAGCGAGCTCATTATTTAAATAAGCGTGGAGCATATTGATTAGTGTTTAATGTGGCTCACCTCTGTGACTGAACTGAGATGGCCTGAAGGAGGCAGACGCACAGACCTGTACACCGCAAAGCAAACAACGGGAAGATAAAAGCAACGAGTGGGACGTCATCCGATGCCTTTACTGACACTAAATCCAGTAGATCTCACGTCTTTCAAGTCAAATTACAGAAACATCCCCTTCAGTGAGATCCTTCCAGAGATGTTAGTGTCCTCACTCTAACGGCAGATGTTTGGGCTTTAGTGTGCTGGAATGACGTTCCGCCCAAACGTCAGCCATCATTCACATGTTATACACGCTGTCTTTCTTCATAAATTAAGTATTTCTTAACATTTACATAATATGCTAAAAATAACCCCAGAAGTCAATTTGCATCATGCAGTATGCAACATGTCTTAGGTGACATTCAGCATCCCTGCTACCTCCAGCTGGTCTTCATGTTGAGTGCAGCATCTCGGGTCGTGTGCATCCGGTGGTTGTCGTCGCCGCCGTGTGAAGATCCAGAGGACGGAGCTCTGGAGGTAAAAAGTGTCAACTGTCACCAATCATCTGACCAACTTAAGCTCTTAAGTTGCTACTAATCAACAAAGAGCCGGTTGAGGTTGCAGCCCAAGGGAAGACTCCAGCTATTTTCCAATTAGTGTCACCAGAGAGAGAAATAAGAATTCTACACAGC
>OMNV01026139.1:5085-26638 GCA_900303265.1 Brotula barbata | reverse complement strand
AGGGGAGCGGGGGGGCGCACAACGCAAGGGCAAAGAGGGGAAGCGAGGAGGCAGGCTGAGAGAGCGGTGAGAGATGTCGGCCCGGGTATCTCTATTCTGTGGGGTGAGCAGATTAAACGATCCTGACAGCAGTTTGAGCAAAACAACATTCTTAGCTTGAGACAGACAGATAGACAGCGGGCCGAGGCCGGTCTGGGAGAAAAGTCATTTATTACGGGGTCACTGGGAGGGAATGGGGAGACAGACCGAGCACCAGCCTGGCAGGATCACTTAAGTCCAGTTGCTTTGTATGCCGGGCCTGTATTTGAAGCTCAACGGTGCTCCACCAAGAGCCTGCGCCTTTTTAGGATGCAGGCTTTTCTATCAGTGCCGGTCTGAGTCCGCACAGCGCCCCTCCACCAGCCTAACCCCGAGTCTGGATCAAAAAAACAAAGTCAGAGTGAGTCAGCTCTTTATTTCCTCCGAGTGCAAGCAGACTGCATTTGGGTAAAATGGAGGTCACAGCATTATGGAAACAGGAAAAAGAAAAGATTTATGGGTTTGGTGAGGATTCCAGCTGGAGTGTTTTAAACAGCGGCAGATTTTATATCTAACTTTATATCTAATCATATCTAATTGAGTTGGGTTTATGGAAACATATCACTGAGTATCATCTGCATATGAATGGATTTCAATACCTAAACTGTGAATTATGTTACCAAGCGGAAGCATGTAAATTGAAAAAAGCACAGGGCCAAGTACAGAACCCTGCAGAACTCCAAACCTAACAGAGTAGAGCAGTGGTCTAAACCCGGAGAGAGCTGGGTTACTGATCCCTGGGTCATTTTCAAGGCACCCTGGAAAGCTGTAAAACCAGACTGAAACAGCTCAGGGGTAAATAATCGATCAGCTGATCAGCTACTGAACGCTGAAGGATCTTAGAGAGGATTTGAGAGTTAGATTCTTAATAGAGTTTGTTTAGAAGAGCCTGCTAACTTACTAAACGTATCTAAGGAAATTTAGATATGGAACTCTGACCCTTGACCCATGCTGGCCTAGCTAGCAAGGGAGTCACACAGGTAAGGGGGGCTCCGTCCTTAGCCTCCCTGCTTTGTGGGCCCGGATAATCCGCCCTAGCTAACAGCTGGTTAATGCCGTCTCTCCTAAAGTCAGCTGGTTTTTGTTATTTTTGTGCATTTTTCTGGTTTAAATGTTTACTGTTTTGTACATCAAAGCAGAGTGGATTTCATGAAGTCGTGGCCCATAGTTTTCAATGGGTGAATTCAAATCAGCAGACATTAAGTTTCACCAACAGTGAGGTCTTCTTCTTTGCCTTTTTACAAACGTTTTTTCCGGTGCTCCTCATTTTTGCCGGTGATGTAACAGCTCTAGAGAATGCTGCGTTCTGTCAGTGTGACTGTGAAGCGTGCGGCGAAATGAGAGCAGAGAACAGAGGAGGGAGCGGGACGTTTGGCGAGGCTGCCGAGCGTCCCTCCCCTGCCTCTCCTCATCCCATCATCACACCATGCATTAGTCAAGCCTTGTGGCCCCCCTGACGTCTGCAGAGAATATGTGAACGGAGAAGGAATCCATCAAGAGTAATGGTATTGCTGTATGCCCTCAGGGCAGCCATCTTTAATCCTTACCCATCATGCCTCAGCCATAAACTATGCAATCACGGCCCAGTTTGCAGGCAACAGGCAGGTCCCCACTCAGCGAGCATGCGGTCTTCATGCTCTATTTAAGAGTCAGGGTTTCAGTTGAGGTCTGCCCCCTCCCCTTCCTCTCCTTTTTTTCCTTAACCACACGTGGCAGCTCCCCCGTGTCTCCTCCCACCTTTTCACACACTTCGTCCTCGTCTTTTCTCCTCCATCCAGGATGTTCTCTAATCTTTCTATGCCCGTCTCTCTCCTTTATCTCTCTTTCCTTTTCCCGACCTCTCCTCTTTTTGTTGTTTTTTTAATATTAAATCAGAGCAGCACTGTGTGGGACTGAAGCTGATCTCGTATTCCTGACAGTGAGCTGCTGCTCTGAACGAGTGACCCCTTTATTTTGGGTCGAATGAGGGACAGCAGAGCCCTAATGGAGATTTGGGTTCTTAAGTGAATTGGGATCTTTGGTAACAATGATGACTGCGATTGTCTGAGTGAGTTCTACTCCAAGGTCTGAAGACTAGACTTAGGCCGGTCTCCCTAACGGTGCCTGACTGTCATTCAAACAGGAAGTAAACACAGCCTGCAGCGTAGGAGCGATCGGCCGGCCTGGGTCTGCGTGCGGCTCTACCTTACCTCCACTCAGCAGTCGTGCGCACACATTGAGGATCCAGCAGCCCTCTAATGTCTTTATGAAAAAATAAAGGACCCCAAACCTTGAGGAATCCTGAGTGTTTGCCTTTAATTATGTGAGTTATTTTTTCAGCTGTGACTCTGTGTCTGTGTTCTCATCCAACACAAAGCTGGAAGACATTTTGCTTCAAGACAGCCTGAGACAGGACAGCAGGACTTGCATGTCCTCCCTGATTCATTAGTTTAAGACAATGTGAGCTCCTCTCGGTGACTGTAGTAAGGTTGTAATGGTGCACAGTGACTTTTGTTCCATGTTTGTTGGGATGTTTCTTGGCAACTTTCTAGCTCAGCACATTTCAACCTAGAATCAACGGTTTGAACTACTTCAGTCTATTCAGGACGTTTTTTCTATCATATTGATACTCTTCATTCTCTCTGAGATAGTCATCGAAGTGGTCTTCAGTCCGTTCCAAGCATACCAGACCTCCTAACCTCTACAAACTTTCAGCCATAGAAACATTCCAACATTTTACCGGCCTACAGACTTCAAATTTTAAGCCACGATTCAGTGTCTTAATGTCTTTGAGATTGCACAAATTAATAATACGAGTGTGTATTGCGTCTT
This sequence comes from Brotula barbata, assembly GCA_900303265.1. Lineage (NCBI taxonomy): Eukaryota > Metazoa > Chordata > Actinopteri > Ophidiiformes > Ophidiidae > Brotula > Brotula barbata. The sequence goes on along the minus strand of OMNV01026139.1, from coordinate 23,749 downwards.
CATCGTTTATCTAAACCCCCGCCCGTTAAGCCCAAGGTTAACGCCCCCGTCAGACCCACTCTCTCCTCTGTTTTGTAGCCGCCCAGTCTGACTCATTTTCCTCCCTGTATTCCCCGCGTTCGGCCTCTTCTCCTGACGCTAGCGGTTCAAACACTTTTGAGATTGGAGTCAAGGTTTTTGTTCAACATGTGGCTCTCAAGCATTCCTCCCTTCAGAGAGCTCTCAGCCTCAACAAGCAGCTGCAGGATCAAACACTTTATATTCCTTTAGAACATTCTCACAGCATCTTCTTCCTTTCAACTTGTTCAGAAACACTTTTCAGCAATCGCTATCCTCGCACATTTAGACCAGGAAATGAATTTCTATGTTCCAAAAACCTGCAGTTAGTCCGTCTGCCCCAGGTCCCCCCCAGCCTCCAGGCCCTCACCGGCCTCTGTAATACCTCTGGACTCATTTCCATATCTTCAGATATACTCGGTTTGTTTGGTTTATCCAAATGAGTCTGGTTATGGTCGTCATCCTGGCGCTCCGACCCATAAAGGCCTTTATTACTGCAGTATTTTTACTGCTGACATGCTGTGTGTTGGTCTCTCAGATTGTTGTTGTTTAATTGTCTTGTCTTATTTTTTCTGGGCTGGTAGCAGCCTTGTTGGCAGACAGGGACAGTGATAGTAACATCATTTTTAGATTTTAAATATCAGAACAAATGAAGTGTAAAACAGCTCTTTTTGAGTGGGAATGTCCATTTCAGCAGCTCGTGGACTAACTTTGGGTCAGTGTGTGTGTAATAACATCCTTGGCCTCGTATCCACGTTCTGTACAGGTTCATGAATCATTTTTCCTTTGGTGTGTGATCTCCATTCACAATGTCACACTTTGGTTGGGATTTTATGAAAGTTTTCTGTGACCGGACCTTTGTTAGGCTAAAGCCACAGATATACACACACACACACACAGAGAGAGAGAGAAAGAGAGGGAGAGAGATGGAGGCAGCACAGCCTTTATTTCTACCATAAACCAACATAAAGACCGACTCTAAGTTGTGGCCACTCTAAGCTCTCTGGCTCAGTGCTTCTCTGTCCTAACTTGTTTCATTCTTGTGATAAAAACTTTGTCAGTGACTTTGTTGTCGTCATACCCAAATGGATTTTACACAGAAATTATAATGAACACATGAACACACTTTGGATAAAAGCAACACCAACACGATGAGTGGACGTGAATCAAGCAGCTGAGGGAGGTGTGTGTATGTGTGGAGCGACCTTCAAGGTCTGTGGATTTTAATGACAGGGATTAAAGATGAGTGCCAAAGACAATCACTTCTGTTTAGGTGGAGGAAACGTTGGCCCATCAACCCATTGATTTCTTATGGTTATATTATTATATTGAATATTTGATTGAACAGACGAGGCCCGAGTACAGACCCTGCACGTCATCAGTGTATACAGAAAGGAAACAGAAAGTGAGAGTGTGCCGCAATCCTACACGCACAGCTGATTTTCCAGTGGAGTGATCTCTGCACCCAATTTACTTTCCTGCTGTCTCTCTGTGCTCTAATTAGGAGGATGGCTCCAGACCTCCACCAAGAAGCCAGCTTCTAGCCCTGGATTGTGTGTGTGTGTGCGTGTGTGTGTGTGTGTGTGTGTGTGTGTGCGTGTTGGGTAACCACAGACGTTATCAATAGATTTTTGTGAAATTTTATGCACAGCTGATTCATGGGCCAAGACAGATTATAGTGGATTTTAAGGTGGACCTGGGTGGGACTTTTGAACAGCTTCAACTGTTTTTAAGCCGTAGACGACCAATCAGACTTTTCTGTGTTCGTTCTGTGTTAACAGCAGAGACTAAAAGCAGTCCTGCCAGACCTCAAACCAACTTGTCAAGTGAAGTACAAATGGTGTATTTTGTGTCTTATGTTGTATCAAACTGTTCATCCTTATTATTTATATATGAAGTGATTCTACTCGTTTAGCCCACAGAGGATGAACTGACTTATTTATTATTGTTGTATGAATGCATGTACGCGCACTCGGTGTGAGACTGCTTATAAAGACAGATGATGATGATGATGATGATGATGATGATGACGTTAGAGTGTGAATCCACGTGTCCTTCCTCACTCACTGTAAGGTCTGCAGTTAACTCGCTGTCAGTTCTCCCTTAGTACTGAGTTAATTCCTCCATGGATGTATTGTTGTCGTCAGCGGTCAGTCTGTTATCTAACACGTCGAACTCATCGTCTCCGTTCCATCACGTGGGCTCAGACATTTATTACATGCTGTCTAGTTTCTGGTGAACAGGGGGCGTGCATGAAGTGTCCATGACATTAACAACAGGACAACATGACAGCCTGATTACAGTGACGCCCGTATTCCGAGAGGGGTCTCGATCCTCCTCTGTGGGGCTTCGGGCAATCTGGGTTTCATCTCGTCAGTCAGGACGGAAATGTCAAACAACAAATTCGTAATTCACTAATTTATGAGAATAAGGTCGTAAATTTTTAGGAGAATAAATGTCAGGATCAGAGGTGAGGACCAAACAGGCCCTCGTGTAGACCATCTGTGGTGCACTACAGCGTCAGAGTTATTGAGGCTCCTAGTTAGTCACAGCCGCGTTTAGTGCTGATCATAAATGACACCAATCAGAGCGTCACCTGACAAACACTCAATGAGCCACGTGGGCTTGGACGTGGTTCAGGTTTAGACGGCAGAGACTGGACTTGGTGTAACATGGCGGATAGAAACAGAGGAACTGATGTACAAGGAGAACGCACACAAGATAATCATCTACAGGAGCGACTCTACACCAGCGGAGGAAGAGGAGGAGATTGGATTGGACTTCTTATGAGCTGTGATCAGATTTACATAGATAACGTCTCCGGTAAACTATTTTAACTTCATACCGTATCATCATCAGATACCGTAGCTATCTGAGGTGAAGCAGGTGTGGGTCCAGGTCACGGCGAGCGTTTCCTCGTCTTCTGGCATCACCAGATTGCCCGCGCAGGGCCAGAAGCCGTACAACCCACGTGTGTAAGACACATCTGAATACTGCCATCATTAAATAGATGATTTTATTCTTGAGATTTGTAGTTTTTGTTTTACCAACAGTGGCTCTAATACTCTGTGGTACTAAGTTACAATAACTCACCACAGAGTATTTTAAACGTCCTCTGAACCGCAAACCTCAGATGGAGTGATGTTTGTCTGATTTGGACCATGAACATCCAATCTGTGCTCATTTTACCGATGAACGTCGCTTCAGTCTGTTTGTAAACACGTCAACAGAGGCGTGTTCTTCGTGCGATGCTCATAAATAGTACTGCTAGCTGTGTGTACTCACCTGGCTGGCAATGATTACGAGTACTGAAACTCTTCGTCAGGCCAGCCATCAGGCTAAAGTTTGAAACTGAACTTTGTGACCTTTTTGACCTTTCCCTGTCTGTTGTGGTGCGTACTAAAGAGCCACACACAACCCCTTTGTCTTACCTTCTTATTGGAGAGGAGGGCCACCTGCTGGGCTGGAGTAGCACTGCTTATATGTTGTATGATATTCTGTTTTTCTCCTATTTTTTTTACTGTGTTTTTGCCACATAAAGTGACGTCCATATTTATACTGTTTCAAACACCACGTGTGGAGAGTATCTGCTGTATCTTTGACCGGTACACACTCATTCCATTTCTATTAGCTTTGTATTAGTATTTGGGGTATTCTCAGTGTGGTTAAATATCTTGACCTACATTGTCTCTAACACTGTCTCACTGTTGTACATCCACACTGTATCCCATCAGTGCAGTCCTGGAAACATCATGAGATCAGTTTGAGTGTCCACATGACTCCACGTGGGGCAGACCTGGACTCCTAACAGTGCCTACTGACCATAAAACCCCTGAAAACCAGGACTGAAACCTCCATGTGTTGTGTTTTTCAGTAAGTAGAGTGTTAAGATGAATGAAATGAAGAATCTTTGAGGTTACAAAAGGCCCTGACAGGAGCTGGGAGTTATTTTCTGCACCCAGCACCTCTTGGGGACAGGAAGTTGGATGACGTCAGTGGACGCATGTCCTCGGTCAGGGCTCAGCGGCAGCACGTTGATTCTGACGCGTTCAGACACGGCTGATTCTGGAAAAGATGATGAAAATTTCAGTCCTTCGCCTCCGTCGTGTGTAGGATTTATCTCCGACCGATGATGGCCAAATAGGAAAACACTAGCCTTGACATTTCATCTCACCGACCGGCACTCCCAATTTAAAAAAACATTCCTATAGGAGACTGGAGCCGCATCTTAATCTTGGATTATCACATATATTCATATTGTGCAGCACTGTAGACAACTGCATTGATGATGAGTCTATTTATTGAAGAAAGACGTTTTAGACTTGTCTGAATATTTGAATACTGTTCAAAAAAACCTCCATCAACCTTAATTTGTACTTTGGACCTTAACTACTGGAGTAAATTTCAGGTTATACTGAACCCTTAGACCAGTTTGGATAGAGTGTGTGTGATATCAACTCAGCACACTCTGCTGCCGGCTCCTCTGCCAATAATCTCTTCATTTGGTTTTGATTCACTCTTTGTTTCTTCAAACCTTGGGTTTTGAGTCCTAAATGGGAGATTGAATCAGATTGCATTCTTGTTGCTTTTGTGACTGTTTCTTGGCAGTCTTATGACAGACTCTCTTTGTGGAATCTAAACACCACTCGTGTAATAAACAAAGGCCGGTAGAGGCTTTATTTTTTTCTTGCTGGCATGTCCTGGAAGACGCCGCTCAGCTTTTATTGGATGACTGTTGAGAGTCTTCTCACTGGGTGGTTTGGCAGCCTAACACAGCAGGATCAGGAACAAATTCAAAGGGTTGTGAAAATGCATCCAGGATCAGAGACACGTTTATACGCCGCAGCATACAAAGACAGCAATAACTACTATCAAACATGTCATCCATCCGGCGCAGGAACAAAGGGAGCGATATCGTAGCATCGACGCTCGGATGAGGCTCCGCAGAGACACTTTATTCCCACAGGCTCTTTGAAATTTAAACAATACGGTGGAGGGAGGGTTTTAAACTGTTGGACATGTGGACAATAATCACATTTTTATGCCTGTCCACCCCGGACTTTTACTGTTACGGCTAATTTATGGTGCTTTTATGTCTGTATATGTTATGGATCTGTGCTGAGAGCAGCCAGATCTCCTCCGTTTCACTGCATGTGAATGTATTTCTAACTAACCAAGAGTTCTTCCTCCTCGGATCAGCAGCAGGACTCTAGATAGCCCCACCATCAGCTGTTAGCCCGTCCTGCTAACTGCTAACCTCTTCATCTCCGTCTCTCTCCTCTTCTTGCTCCTGCTGCTCTAAGACTGTTGAGTAAGTGAGTCCAATCCATCTGCTTTTAAAGACAGCGTAGCAAGGTTAAGCAGCTGTTAGCAGCCCAGATTACAGCTGGCAGATGAGATTAGAATGTGACTGCGAGGGATGAAAGCTCTGCTGGCCTGTCCTCGTTCTACTAGAAAGTTTGTTCTGGTCCTTAGGAGTCACAGTGCCCACCAGGCTTTTTCTCCCTGAAACCTTCTTATCTTTTCCACTGCAAACTTGTGTGCGGTCCTGGCTTGTCCAAGCTGGCGAGGTTCAGGCTCCCGTTTGGTACATGCAGTTCCCCATATTAATATGGGGAATCGATCATACACGACATCAGACTAGCTGTGGCCAGCTGTGCTTTACTGTTTATCGGACCAAATCTGGCAAACTCTGGGGCTTCTACGACGTGGCTCTCAGTGGACAAATCTGATCATCATCATGTCGGCACAAACAATGTTACCATGAGACTGAGGTCACTAAATAAATCCAAACTCTATCATCTGTTGTCCAATGATACAGATAAAGCTCTAAACAGAGAGCAGAGCGCCGTGCCCAAAGCCTGTTAGTGTGCAGAGCGAGGTCTACGGAGTACCAGAAACCACTTACTACTGAGCATGAATGAAGCTGAGCATCAGCCTCAATCAATCAATCAATCAATAAATAAATAAATAAATAAATAAATAAATAAATAAATAAATAAATAATCAGTCAATCAATAATAAATAAATACATACATAAATACATAACACTTTACTGCTTTGTTTCAAACAGATTTTTGATAAATGACAATATTTTATTTATAATGGAGAGAATGTTTTGCAGTAAAAGCAAAAATTAACAGATACATTGTTATGTTAATAATTAATCCTACATGTGCAAGAACGTCGTGTAAGCAATGAATGAAATAAAAGATAACATGGGAAACTGTACCTCCAAAAAGACAGGAAGCAGACGGGCTCGACCAACCCGGCACCATACCCTGTCCACCTCTCCATAATAACAGGGGGGTCAGCAGGAAAGAGACAGCTGATGGTCACATGACCACATCAGTCAATCACCACAGGTTTGAGTTTGGTTCTGGTTCTGGAGCTGCTCCATCTTGCCTGGTTCAGGCTTTCTCCCCTATTCATCAAAACTAATTTATGCTAACAAGAACCCAAAATTTATGTTCAGCACAGATACTTTCAAACAAACCAAATATTTGTTAGTTCCCAGTTTTCATAAGATGATTTTAAAGAGTGATTTTCCAACAAGGTGGGGAGAACAAAAGAAGAAATTGAAAATTCAGTTGCCATTGTTACAGCGAAGTGTCTGCCTGAACCCTTTCTGGATACGTTTAACACATCAATAGCCTCTCAAACAGCACTGGTTTGGTCTGGCTTCCTGTCTGCTTCCACTGCTGACAACAGAAGCTAATGATCACTTTACTCTTCAATCTGGTGCTGCCTCACTTTTTATCCTCAATGTTAGCAGCAAAACCCCATCTCTTTGAAAAGGGGCCCTCATGGTTTAGGTCCTTTTTGTCTCGTGAGGTCCAGCTCGTCTTCCTACTCATTTGGTTTGCCTTCTTCAGGTTGGGTGTAGATTTCCATTCTTTTCAGATGAAACTAATGCCTTGTCTTGTCTGTCCACCCTGGGGCTCACCGTGACATTGGAGGTTCCTCTTTGTCTTCTTGGAGGGCTTTGGGCCGGCGTTGTCTGTCTGTTTGAGGCTTTGTTTGTAATATTGGGCTGTAATAGTAAACTTGACGTGACCTAACACAAAACACAACATTGTGCATAGTTTTCTTCAAATATATCATGTTGTTCCGATGACGTGCCGCCGTACACTGGCCTGATGTATGATGTATGGATGATCAGCTGGACTATCTACACTCGCTTATTCCAATATTGTGTTCATTTCTGTTACAGCATCACCATGATTGGACCATTACTCACTTGCTACAGAAAGATTCCTCTTTTCTGACATCATCGCTGCTGTTTGGAGCTTTATCAGAAAGAGAGACAGCTGAAAAATTACAAATGGGGGACCACTTTCTCTCCTCCCCCGCTGGAGATAATCTTGTTTGTGATTTGACTGATAGGATCGGCTGTCACAATCACTCCCTCTGTTTCTGATGCCTTAGACTTTATGTCAAAATTGGATTTCTTAACCTAGTTGGAGTGCTCCAAAACTACTATTTGGCCCCGGACAGATCACTGCTTGAATATCTGTCAAGGGTGGAAAGCCCAAAATATGACAATGACCGAGGAGAGCGGCGGGTTTGAAAAGCTGTATGTCACACACACATACCCTTTGAGATATCCACGGTGAGCCTGGTAGAGGCGTGTGCACCCTCCGTTCAGTGGAAAGTGTTCTGTCCCAACAGCTGCTGTATGTAATTTGCTGATAGTGAGGAACACACAACCGAGTTTTAGGGCCACAGTTTTTTTTTACAGTGGCCCCATTACAGGAACAGGAACAGCTGAGGATGGAGAGGGTGGCTCTCAGGATCCAGTCCAGGATTAGACCGATGATCTGTTGTTTGTTGATGATCTGCCTGAGGGACCCCTGTCAGGCCAATGCTTCGGTTGAAGGACGGACGGATCTCAACCATCATTGAAGGAACATGTTTAGATCAATCATATAACCTGGACCTCCATCTGCTCCATGATGATGGATGCACCCTGTCATGGTCATGGTGTGGCTGTGGCCAGGTTACATCTCTCTGTTCTGGGTTGTGTTGAGTTGCAAGTTCAGGCTGGGATTAAAAATGAATATTCATTAATATCTGAATGTAGCTTGACAAACACAAGATTATATTCTGGCCATTTAAATAGCTAAATGTTCAGTCAGAACACATAGTTTGAATCCCAGCAATGAAGAAGCAACCTTATCCAGAGGAGGTCCAAGCACAGAGATAATACAAACCACCTCCAAACACCACATCCAAACAACCTAATCCAGAGGTGGTCCAAGCACAGAGATAATCCAAGCCACCTCCAAACACCACATCCAAGCAACCTAATCCAGAGGAGGTCCAATCACAGAGATAATCCAAAGCACCTCCAAACACCACATCCAAGCAGAGCACAGACCCATTGCACTTTGCAGACTTCAGCATTGTTCTCCTCCATTTCAGCTAATCTCATGTCATGACCAGTCAGGTCACTATGATACCATGATCAAGAAGTACGAGTCAGTCTTACATTAACAAAGCAGGGCAGGCAGCTCCAATGAAGAAGAATTACTGGAGTACCACCCCCTGCTGTTTGAGACACCCTGAGATGAAGTCCAGCATGTGTAAAGTACTTAGCAGGCTCAGGTCTCCTTACAGCTCCTTATTCTCTTTAGAGGGCTCCCAGAGAGGAGGCCCAGCTGAGCCTCTTACACTTCTCACTGGGAAATGTTTAATTCCTGGTCTCATGCAAACTTTCAACCTTTTGTGTTGCACTTCACACAGAAATACAAAAGGACTGAAAACCAAAGTGTGTGTTTGCAGCGGTGCGGAGGGAGTCTGAGCTGGGTTTGGCAGAGCGCCCGTTCCATATAGGTGCACTCGAACACAGCTAAACTGGGATTGGTCCACTTTCTGCACTCAGAAGTGCTTCACGGTAAAAACAATCCTGTCAGCAGGCTGGTTTATTCCGAGCCGCGGTGGAGCAGTGGTCTGCTTAACGACAGGATGAGAGCGGTTCCATTCTACGTCTATAAATATTATAACCACGAATCCATTATCGTGCTGATCGATCAGCCGTCCATTCAGCGCTGACCAGGTGAGCCTTATCGTGGTCTACCCACTCGTTAATCTGACCCCGCCCCTGGATACTGTGAGATTATCTGTCAGACACTGTGCTGCTCCTCTCTCTCTGGTTACTGTCCCCCAGTGAATAGGGGGGGATGGGATGAAGAGTGGTCCTGGATGTTAAACCTCACCTCACTCCCCTTTATGATGATGCTGCTTCAAATTAACATTTTGTACACTATAAAGCTTTCTTGGGCATATTGTTACATTTATTATTTTGGTGCGTACTTGGCTTCATTACCTCTTCAGAGAGGAAAAAACGGCTCTTTGATTTTAGAAACAGTCCCGTTAAGCATGTGAATCTGTCATTGTCATGATGCTCCCTTTGTCTCTACGTTTTCTGAATTGCATCCCTGACAGCTGAGGTCATTTCATTTTCAAAATAACATCGGTGCTTGTAAATGTATAACTTTCCATCACTTGATGTATAAACGGTACGCTCGTCATCCACGGCGCAGCTACCGTCTCATCGCCCCAGCAGCGAGACTGGCAGACCCCCCAGACTAACGGAGCGCCTGACCAGAGGAGAGCCGCGCTCCTCCTCCGTGTCAGGATCCAACATCCGTCATGGCTCCCACCCAGCCTCTCATTTCTTCCTCCGTTCACCTGTCCTCGTTCCACTGCACCGTGGAGCTATCTGCTCTTTTTTCCTGCAAACTTTGAAATGAGGCTTGGCCTTCAGTCGTGATGGATGAGGAGTGCAGAGCCTGGGAGCGGAGAGAGAGTGGACGGACTGTCTGACTCACCTCTCCAAGGCTGAACTTAAACCATGTGAGTTCCACCGCCGAGCCCGACCTCCAGCCCTCTTGTGTCAAGAGGCTTTTATCTCTACAGATGTATGCTCGTCTTTGGTCTGAGTTTGAGTCCACTCAGACAGTCAGTGGAGACAAAGGAGCAGAGGCAGGAGCCCCACTTCACTCTGACTCTCTCCTCTCTTCAGCCTCATCTTTTCCTGGCCTGTCCTCCTCCGTCTTCATTTTTCTTCAACATTACTCTCTAGTTGTGTCATTTTGCCATTTTACTCAAATGTACAAACACAAAATACCACTTTCCAATGTATCCGATCACTGTGCTTTTCACTGACTTTGACGCACACACACATTCCATACATACCAGTGCAGCAGGATGAACACAGTCATCAGTCTGTCTGAGCCCCAAAACTAAAGTTTGTCACAATATGGGAAATACACACGAGGCTGCAGGTCTTTAGTCCAAAAAACGGCTGTGAGGACCCAGCCATCGACGTCTGTGTACAACATCTAAAGCCCCATTTGGACAGGAAATGAGTTATGTGAGGACATAAGGTGATTGCTCCATTTACGGAGCAGTAGTCTGTCATTTTATTGTCTGAAACAACAAAATCTGTGTTTCTCTTCCACTACAGAATTAGAAAATGCTGTGCTAAAATATGAACTGATCGTTTTAATACCATCCAAATCAGCATCTCTGATTTTCCAAGGAGAAGCTGGTCTGAAATGTATTTAGAAAACCTCGTTGTTTTTTTTGCCTGTTCTAAATGCCATAGTAATCAGCAGATGATATCAGTTTTGCATTTGGAACAAAGGAAATATGGCTGTCAGCCCGGGAGAGATTCACAGATGGAAACAAAATGAAAGCGGTGAGCAGGGGCCGAGCACGCAGTGTGATTAAAGTGCCCATCATAACGACAAACTGACTTTACAATAAGCTGCGGCTTGTACTGGTGTGGCCATATTGGCTAACATGTAGCTGTTAAAATCATGAAAGTTTCTACATAAAGTTCAATCATCCTCTGTGATTTAATCAAGGAGCTCTGATAAAAGACGATGATGACATATGTCCCCATGAATAACATTTACCATGTGAATAGTGCCGAACACTCAGAGGGGCTGGGAGGGCACTGTGGGTATCACTGTCGTCTCAGAGCAAGTGTGTCAGATGAGGATAATAAGTGAAACGCAGCATCACAACTCCACAGAAGTCTGGAAAGAGAAGAGGAGATTTCATTTTTGTAACAGGATGAAGGGTTTATTGGGGCGCCGGTCCAGAGATACTCCTCTCCCTCTCCCTCTGATACGAACAGGTCAGGTAACCAGGTTCAGGTTCCATTTCTCTTACTGAATTGGAAACAGAGCCTGATTGAAGAATGTAATCCTCATTTTTGCTGCGGTGCTGTAGATGGTGGAAAACCTAATCTGAGTTTACATCAAACCTCGATACAGAGGGAGACAAACAAACTGAAGAACATCATTTGATGCTACGTTGTCAGTTTGCAGTTGAACTTCTTTGGGTTATTAAGAAATCATTCATTGTTTTACATAAAAGTGTCAGTCAGGTTATTGGCTCCTGGTTTTGCTCCTATGTGATGCATAGGAACATACATGTGTGGGTTTGTGCCATGTGTATCATGATTGGGCTCAAAAACCAAGTGAGGACTTTGACTCAAACTGTCTTGTCCTGTCGGTTCCACGGAGTTTAGAGTTATTGACGTTTTATCTGATCCGTCTGGACTGGAGCCACATGTCGTGCCTCCTCGTCCGTATCCTTACTCGCTCCACTTTATTCCAACGACCTGAACTGCGGCTGTGCTCATTAGCATCGTCAATGTTAATAAATAGCCTGAAAGCTGAAGAATTGTGGGGGTTTTGTAAGTAGAGCGATCATTTCAGCCAGTGACTGCTGGGACAGGCTTAAGAGCTATAGATATAATGGATAGATTATATATATATATATACAGTATATATGTAGCATCCTCCTGCTGAAACAGACCAAAGATTCATGAAAAGTCTGTTAAACTGCAGACTGAAAGGTCTTGGTCCCATCATATCATGGCCATAATATGAAAGATTATTATTCATTATATGAGTTGGTATCGACTTCTCTCTGGGTATTAACTGAATATTCCACAGAAACATGACTTTGACTTTATTTGCAGCTCTGAGCCTGTGCCTTGTACTCTAAGTGTTTACATTAGTTTTACATTCTTAAAGTGATAGTTTCTATATGCACTTTTTAAAACATTGTGATTAAATTTTAATGTGATTTTAAGCTTTCGGCCCACTAATGCCACTGTTTGGTCAAAGATGTAATAAGCTTGATGAGGGGGCCCAACCTCCTCGCTCTAATGCTGGACTGAACCTGTTCACCCAGTCCTCTATCCCTCTAACACCTGAAGTGCCTCTTAATTGGTAACCTTCCATTTTCTAGGAGGAGAAGGAGGAGGAGGAGGAGTGAGTGTGTTACGCACTTGAAAAATAGGGAGAAATAATTTAATGAAGTTTCCTCACCACAGACTTTACTGGAAAGAATTTTAGCAAACACATGAATCCAGATAGGGATATTTATGAATATGCTGCGTAACAATATAAACAGTATAAACGACAACATACGAATATCTGTAGAAAATTATAGTCCGCAAACATGTACATGTTTTCAAAGATGACACAAAATGACAGGCGGCACGTGGCCGGAGTCTACTCGACTAAAGAAAAGCTCTAACTTACTACACAGACACACTCTTACAGCACGTTGGCTTTAACAACCATTTTACTGGTGACAACAACATACCTCAAAACGAGGAGAAATAATCATGAGAGTCATTTGGTGAAGTTTCCTTTCCACAGACTTCAGTGGAATAAGGAAAAACAATAAAAAAGAGGCGGGGTCAGAAAAGATTTTAGGCAGAGGCTTTCCAAGCATCAGATCCAATGAGGGCAGTCCAACATGAAGCGACGAGCTGGATGGTCCGTGTGGAAGTATGGGGTGATGATATAAATCAGCACTGTATACAAAGTTATCATGGCAAAGACTGTGTAGAAGATTTGGGGGGGCAGGAGAACAACTCCACAAGTATGAAAAGCAAAAAGCGGTACTTTAGCAGATGGGAAGAAAGCAGGAGGATCAGGAAAGCTTTGTGTTGTCTACTATAGACTGTGTACATAAAGCCTGGAGGATGCTGAGCCCACACCTCTAATCCACCAGCTACTGGAATCCATACACTTTATATCAATGTTTTAGACTTGAAATCTGGTGACTGGCAGATGACAACAAGGCTAAGATGGCTGTCATGGAACACAATACAATATAATACTATATAACATTATTCCTTTATTGTCATTGTACGAGTGCGCACAACGATATTCAGGTACACTCAGAGTGGAGCTTCAAATATCAAATACACAAAATATTCTAGGTCAGAAAGGTAACAATAAAGAAATATTCATATAAAAAGCTGTTTTACGACTGACAGGCATTACACATGCCCACTGTGATGCACACTCTCTCTCTCTCACACACACACACACACACACACACACACACACAGACATACACATTAACCCTATATGTGCCCCCTTATTATTCTACTGATGCTGTATGTGAAGTATTCCAGTGGGATAATACACAAAATAAATGAATATTGCCCAGCATGGATAAATAAATCAGCTTTAATATCAATATGGCACAGTTGAATATTTGCAATTGCAGCCAGAGTCAGTTTGGCACACAGAAGATATCAGTCGTACGTGTCAGTGTTGGACAGGTGCAGTGTGTGGGAGGTTTGCTTTCAGTGCAGAGCTCAGTGATGGCTTTGGGGTAGAAAGTGTTCTTCAGTCTTGTGGTGTGTGTTGCATAGACCTGTATCAGCTTCCTGAGTGTAGAGGGACCAGCAGGTGATGGGTGGGGTGAAATGAGTCCTTTGAGGTACAGGACCAGGAGCTGAACATGTCTTTTTGGGCAGGTAGCTGTGTGTTGGTGATCTTCTGGGCTGACTTGACTCTCTGCAGGTCGTGGGTTTAGATTATTTTTTCTCATTTTGTATTTCATTTCTTTTGTTTTTACAAAAACGATGGCTGGTTTTCAGTCTCCTAGTCAGAGTGACTTATTTACTCCTGATTTTAATGTAACTATGCTGTTTACATGATGTTTGCAGTAAAACTGAAGTTTGGACTTCCTTCATTATTTTCTGCTGCTGTGTTTAAGTGTGTGTGAGGTGATGGGTCAGCTAGGTCAGTACATCGAGTACATCACACAGAGAGATGGAGGGAGTGTGTCTCTCTGTCTACATCGATGTCTCCTTATGTCCCTTGTCCATTTGTCTCACTGAGTAGGATTCAATTGAAATAAACCCGTTTCACTGAAACATCTCTCCGGTACGTTCACTGCATATGTGAACTGTGTGTGATCACTCATCTTATTAACCTGAGCAGGAAGAAGACAATCTGCCTCCAGCAGTGCAAAAACAGATTAACACTCAGATGTGGACCAAAACAATCACACAGAGACAGATTTGAGGAGGTGGACTCAGTCTGCTTCGAAACAAAGCATCTGTTTATGCAACCAGATAACAAAAGGAATGACACACGAGGCGAACCAATCAGGAATTTTAATACATGGTCTGGCAGCAGTTTACCACCCATTCAAATGACGCTTTAATAATTTGGACTGAGACACAGCTTTCGGGGGAAAACCTTCAAAAGTTCAATTCATTTCCTCACAGGAAAAATTTAAGAAAATCTCACCATCTATCTGATAAAAGAAACTGAAATAGCTGACACACAATTCAGTCTATTCCTCTACATCAGAGTAGACAAAAATGACAGAAATTTCACGGTATAATCTGAGGAAAATCAACTCCAAAAATCACACACCTCTAATACACATTCACACACACACACACACACAACCAAACCTTCAAGTCCTTCTCAAATAGTGAAATCCTTGATTTTTACCTTTAAATATGTTGGATGGGTTTTCTGGGCATACACACACACACACACACACATATATATACTGTATATAGAGAGAGAGAGATAGAGAGAGAGAGATGCGTATGGCTCAATACTTATGTGATCTAGGCGTGGTCCACCGATGGGTCCCCGTCGTCAGCACCCACACAGTGATTATTCTTCTAAAGGCTTCACTGCAGAACAGGCAGGAAATATCATAAACAATTGATTTTATGGCATCGTGATTTTTGAACAGGCTGATATGAAAAAAACTCACCTCTCTCTGTGACCTCATTTACCACCTGCATGTCAACATACTACACGGTAACGTTACAACTAAAACCACAAAACAGAGTACACATACAGTATGTAAACAATCTGTAACAATCTGTCACAGAAGTCACTCATCTTTCATCTAAATATCATCCATTTATCATGAAACAATGACCTTTCACACCTCTGAATTAAGTTTTATGAAGTAAAACATTTAAAATCTAATGAAAGAGCTGCTGCTATTATTACGGACATGTCCAACTGACCATATAACAAGAGGACAAGACATTTTTAGACAAGTAGAAAGATGAATATTTACAGGCAGAAGATGCCTTAAATAGAAAAAAAGAGCAGAAGAGAACGCTGCGGGGAAATAGAGATGTTCACCTTTAAAAATAAGAGAGTTACATACATGTTACAGTGATGAGTAGAGAATGGGCAGCCAAGAACAGACCTGAATAATCTGTAATAAACAATATTAGCTTAGGGTGCAGCCTGATCTACAACATCAGCATAATCTAATATTGGTGAAATGATCTGTAAGCAGGCTCCTTTCAAACATAAATGAAAACTGTGTCTGTTTCAGTAAAGAGGATAAGGTTCACTTTCTTCAGATTACAATGAATATAATGTTTAGGTCCACCAAGACAGGTAATAACACATGAATAAGCTTTAGGTTTGCTGATTTGCTTTAGCGAGTACCAAAAATCAGTGTGAGGCTTTATTTTCATTTTGACGAGTGATAATTTGTTATCTGCGAGCCAGGATTCAAATCAGACTGTAAATCTGATCGTAATAAATAAGTTATGATATCATATCATCCCCATAGTGCTGAACACAACTTTCACAGTAAATCTGTAAAAATGGAAAAAAGAGGTGGACCAATCGTCATATCGATAAATCAGATTTGTTTCTTGGAGTAATAACGCTTTGTTTTCTGTTCTGGAGACGTAAAGCATGATGTGACCTACAAAGGAATAAAGGAAGGTGGAGGTGGATGGATGAAACCTGCTCCTCTTACTTTACTGACGTTGAATACAGAGAAGATGTTTTAACGCAGCAAGAGTTGTGGAATGGTTTGATCCAAAGCCAGATCGAAAAGGTGATGAGATATTAAACTTATTGAGATAATATGACAGTTGATCATAAATTAGTTGAAAAGTAGAAGAGATGACTGATTTAGGTCTACAGGCTGGAGAACATCACCTCCTCGGTACACAGGACTGATGCGTGGACAGAAGCAGATCCAGACATGTTGAAAAGATAACAGAGGATGAGCGACGATCATTTGTAAAAATTGGTTTCATAGCCATCTAAAACAGGCCCGCCGCTGACTTTTCCATCATTAACGGCACTCTGGACTTGGACAGGTGTTATTCTCCTGAAATAGAAGGAGCTGTGACGAGACAGAACATTGTTAAAGTCACCACGGATACAAGGATCAGACGGAGCAGACCGAGGAGACGCGCTGATTAAAGATGATCCTGCAGTGTAACGTGAACTCTTATCTCATTAAGCCCAGCTCTGTCAGATGTATTAATTATAGCTTTGAGTTTACTCCAATTGTTTAGGATTTTTCATGAGACAGCGTTTCTTTTTATAACTGGTCATTGTTTTGCTCCTATTTCTCAGCCCTCTGTACTTTTTCCAGCCCTTGACTTTGGTAGTTTTAAAAAGAGCTTGTTTATCTATAACTTCAATGAATTCAGAGTATAAAATGTCTTGTAAACCTTTGGTTTTTGTTGATACCTGTCCCAGGTCTGAGAAGGTTTCATCATGTATCGTTCCTTTCAAACCCCAACGTTTGGGACCGATCATAGGACGTCTTCTGACTTTGGTTGATTTATTTTGATTTTCTGTCTAAAACCAACGTTGCATCACTTTAGTCCGTGTGCTTGAGGAACAACAAAGGACCTGCGGGTCTGAACAGAAACCCACGTCACACACTGTGATGTGATGAAGGTCAGCTTACTGTTACTGAACTGGGACTGTGCTGAAGAGGCCACTGTTTGTGAGTATCTTGAAGTGTGTGTATGTAGCACAGCAGACCACCCACACAGGCTGACAGCCACAACAGTTTCTCAAGTACTCAGGCAGAGGACACGTCAGGGAGAGACACCGCCTGTAGGACAGCAGGCCATCACACCAACAGGCAGCATCCAATATATCTGCTGTGAGTGCCAGAAGAGGAGGAGGAGGAGGAGGAGGAGGAGGATCTCTGAGGCAGACAGTGCCTGTAGCGTGGTGGATACGATGAGGACAGCACCAACGTTTTTCCACCAGGCCGCTCCGGTCAGCAGGGAGCGTCTGTCTTCCACGTTCAACCACTCCTTCTGCTCCTGCTCCTCTTCGTCTCAGGTCTCTCCTGAACTCAGCCCGAGGTAAATATATCAGCGCTCTCCGGAGAGCTCTTGACTGTTTGTCTGTGTTTGTCCCTGCTTTTTTCCAGCCCATTCTGCAAACATCCATTTCTTTCAAGCTACATCAACTGCTTCACTGTGGACCTGTCTCTGCTGGGCTTCTACTAATACTGGCTCAGTTCCATCCAGTTCTATCTCTGGATAGACTCACACACACACCAGACTGTGTATGTGTGTGTGTGCTGGTGGAGGCTGCAAACCTTTGAGTCTTGTGATTCTGCCTCCAGATGCATACTTCCACATTGCTCGGATGGAAAAAAGTGAGCTGATAAACACGCGCGGCTCTCATGGGCCAGAGGAGCCGGCCCTCTCCGGTTTATGCTCTTGGGGCGGCTGGAAATGTGCCAAGGAGTCTGCGTGGATGAATCACAGCATGTGTGTTCTCAGGAGGTGGAGGAAGTGTCTGGCAGTGTTAAACGGTCAGGCAAGACTTCAATTTGTACAACTTGTATTGCGCTGTAACTCTGGTTCATTAGGCAGGCTTGTTAAACGCTGCGAGCCGGGGGCCTGGGAGACGTCCTTAATTACATTGTTGAGTCCTTGATGGGCTCAGGGTGACTGTCTGCACAGCAGGAGGCACATTCACACGTAAACACACCTCCACTACAACAACAACGCTCATTTGAATATAGGAAACACAGTTGGACTTCACCGTCTCCTCCCCCAGTGTCCATATTTGTAGCAGTTTTTAGGGTCCGCCCAATCACAACTTTGATGACTGATAAAAAAAGATTTCCTGTCATTTCCCATAACCAATACATGAATATGACTCAAGGAGAAATTAATTAAAATGTTATCTTCAAGGGAAATATTCTATGT
This sequence comes from Brotula barbata, assembly GCA_900303265.1. Classification (NCBI taxonomy): domain Eukaryota; kingdom Metazoa; phylum Chordata; class Actinopteri; order Ophidiiformes; family Ophidiidae; genus Brotula; species Brotula barbata. Next base: position 5,388 of record OMNV01026139.1, on the reverse strand, counting down.
TGAACAAATTCCTCTCAATGATCCAGCCACCATTCATCCATTCATCCATCATCCATCCATTCATCATCCATCTATCATTCATCATCCAGCCAGCATTCATTCATTCATCCATCATCCATCCATTCATCATCCATCTATCATTCATCCATTCATCATCATCTATCATTCATCCATCCAGCCACCATTCATCCATTCATCATCATCCATCCATTCATCATCCATCTATCCATCTATCATTCATCCATCCAGCTGCCATTCATCCATCATCCATCCATCATTCATCCATTCATCCATCCATCATTC
>OMNV01026138.1:0-58249 GCA_900303265.1 Brotula barbata | reverse complement strand
CATGGCATCTGTCAGAATTTTAGGCTCTCGCTACTGAGAGCTCACACAATTCTTACTTCCAGCGTTGGAATGAAATCACATTCAGTTTGTTGGCACAAATGAAATCATGTGACTGAGGTATGAAATATTCAAATTGGATCAAACTTACAAAATGTGTCTTTGTAGATCTTCATCCACTGCATGCTTTGGCTGATATCTTGTCTCCGAAGGTCCAATGATGGCCAGAAAGGATTCAGAAGTAGTATCATGTAGCGTCTTTCACACTATGACAAAGGATGTGAGATAATTTGCATCTTTTTCATTATAATATGGGTGTTGTTCATTTCCAAGACAAATATGTCCCACTTAAGACATTGATGTGTTTGTCCTACTTTCATCACTATTTACTGTCAGAATGAATGCTGGGAAAAAGGTCCATTACACCAGGTTTGATAGTTGTGGACCAAGACTTTTTCACAGTAATGTACTTTATTTAAGTACTTGTCTGTTGCAAGTAACCAGTAGTGATGAAGATTTTTGTTTCCCTTTCTCTTCGCAAATCCATTTTGTTTGTATTTATTGACAAAGAATATTACAAAGCTCTTGAATATGAAAGCTGAGAAGGTAAATGATGTTTGATGAGCAAATAATCTCCTCAGTCATCTTTTTTATTTTTAGATTTAACATACTAGCTGTTAGTCTTATGATATGGAAACAGCCTCTTGGTAATATGATTTTTTACTTTTAAGAAGTTTCCTTTACATGTCTCAAAGCAGTTTCCACTATCATGAACCAGGCTCATCTCTATAAATGACAAAAATCTTCCTCTGGGGGAGATAAGACACTTTAATTTCATTTAAATGTCTTAAAAAGGGACAGAAAAAGACAAAATCCTGCTTTTTCTCTCCATTGTGTATGATGATGGGTTATTATATTCGTTCATTAGCATATTTCATATCCTGCCGCTGAGCGTTTCCAGCTTTCTATCTGTCTGCATCAGCTTCAGGACAAAACACACAATCACACACAACGAACACTGTGGTTTATCTTTCACTAAGATATGCAAACACGACTACACGTCTTCCAAAATGTAAATATGACGTTCCATTTACCTAGAAAAACACACGAAACAAAGGATGGAATACTTTACACGCCACATCTGTTTTGTCAAACTCTTGGTTTCTCACGGAATGATAAATCCTACCACCATCAGCCGCATGAAATATGTAACTGTCTCACCCTTACACACACACACACACACACACACACACACACACACTTACACTGTGTGATGATTTTGCATGTGTCAGAGTTGAGTTTTCAGGCAGCAGAGGGGATGGAGGATGAAAGCAGGGATGAGCTGCTTTCTTTCTTCCTGGCTGTCCTGTCATGTTCACCAGGGAGAGTTTTGATGGGTGCATGCTCATACATACACACACACACACACACACACGCAAGCACGCACACTAACGCAGACATACACACACATACTGAGCACGCACACTGTTCTGCAGCAATAATTAGATTTCACTTCAAAGAACCACGCACTTTTTTCGGAGGGAGACCGGGCTGGTGCCTGATTGGCTGCTCAGAATGCTAGGTGATGAATTGTGGGTGCTCACGGAAATTAAGTTTCTCCTCTCCTGGAATACTGCAAGATGAGTCACATACGCACTCAGCGGTCACTAAGTAAAATACACATGTATAATCCAATACAAAGGCCTTGCTTCTGTACAGTTTCATCATCAAACTATACTCAGTTGCAACTTGGGATTGTGTGCAAGTGTATACTCCATTTTGTATCCTCTTGTTGATTGCATTTTTAACAAATTTTAGTTTGCCGATTGTTAATTTTTTTGCATTACATATGAAAACTTACTTTGTGGCTGTGTGTGTGAGAGTGCGCGTGTGTGTGCATGTGTGTGATGGTGTGCCAAGCTCGTACAATTATCAAGTGACAAGTGATTTTGTGGATTTGGCCCTATATCTTTTAGTCACTCTCAATGATGCACACACGCACACATGCACACTCACACACATCCACGTTCCCTTCTGGCAGCCAGTCAAATCATTTCAGGGAGAATCAGACCCTACTTAATTACTGCCATTCTAATTGAATCCCTGTGTGAGTGATGTATGGCTTAAGGACTCTGTGACAGAATGAAAATGAAATAGTATTAAGCAGCCAAGTAGATAATCCATTTAGGAATGTCTGGGAAACGAGCAGGATTAGTTAATGCAGAGCCATATGGCTCGTCTGTCAAACGACATCAAAGTTGTGTAAGATATAAAACATTTGTTTTTATTCGTCAGATTAAGTCCTTGATTCAGTGACAAACTAAACAAACCTGCCACAGATCCAGCAGCACAACTCAGTATATTCACAGCAGCACATTCAGACTGGATTATTTATGATTAATATCACTTTCGATGAGGCAATGCTACACTTCATCCACTGCTGTCTGAATACAAATGGTGTAAAAGTGTAGCTTTCTATTTTTCACATCTACTTCTGTCGATGGCAATTAGCAACATTAGCCTCCGGCTCTGCTGATGGCCCAGAACTATTTCACATCAACCTGCAATATACAGAAGATAAAAAGATGACTTTAAGCCTTAGGTGTCTCAAATAAAAATGAAAAATGTGGCTGCAAAGGTTGTTCTGAACACCATTTAACTACGTGTAAGTGATGTATAGACAGAAGACAGAAAAGCAACTGGACAAAATTTTGATATTAGACTTTTTCAAAATAGATGCATAAACTCAAAATGGACAAATTACACAGCGGATATAATTGATGCAGCATTTAGTAGCTTAGCAGATAAAGTCCTGTTTGATGACATTTTTACACGTATACTTTGACATGGTGGAAACAAAAAGTTAAATGAGTGATGGGTTTGCGACGGAGGCCACGCTGGATCTGTTTTGCTGAATCTGGTTCATCAGCACTTCATCAGGATTTCATGCTCAGGAGTCAATACTGCAACATGATCTCTTGCTACCGCAGGCGACAAAACAGACATTCGCCCAATTACTGTCAGCTGGGCTCATTTGTTGCTGGGGCAACACACCCACTGACAAAGGCAAAGAGGGGAGCTCATTTCCGCAGGTATTCTATAACCAAAAAATTGCACTCAAGCAACCTCACTGTTGTTTGAACACGGCATTGGAGTGCAGACAACATTTGACATATGCTCTCAATTTCTCTCACCTTCCTGCAAAATATGTGCAAAATGCTTCTGCCCTGGCATCCTCCATTCACAGCTCACTAATCCTCTTCCTCCCTCAGCTGATCTCTCCATCTTCTATTCCTCCATCACCATTCTTTGCCCTCCCCTCTCTCTATTTTCTATCTTTGCTTCCCTCGCTCCTTTCTTGCCCCAGCAGGCTGCAGATGGTGTTTAATGGACGCATAACTGAGCGTAAGTGCCTTGTGAATAATTTCGCAGGCGCAAGGTGAGACATAGGACAGCTCCATATGTGGACACCAAAATGTAAAACTAAACACTCACACACAAAACCTGAATTTTCAGCTAGTTGCACACTGCATCAACTGACTGAAGTGAATGAAGTGGCTAAAACCATAAAGCCAATCGAAGAGAAGAACAGAAGGGCTATCATTATTTATTTCATGAATGTGTTTCCATCACTATTCATCACATATTTTTATACAGAATAATTCATATTTTGCCTGAAGAAATTTCTTGTTTTCAATATCGAGCTACACGAACTGACATTTGACATTTCCATTTGGCCATTTTAAATAGATTCACCAAAATTCTTGCAAAAATATCAAAGCTACGAGCCACATAGTGCGCACACACACACACACACACACACACACACAGACACACAGGTTAATGTCTCACACAAGCACTTTGAGCCCCATATGGCGTGATTTATTGATTGAAAGATAGTGATGTTACCAGGAAGGACAGCGATTTTTCAAGGGTATTTTCTGTGAATATTATCTGTGGCGGGCACCTTGCTGAACCGATAGGTTAAGGTGGATAAATTACATTTTCTTCCTCAACTATTTAATAGAGGATCATAAGGGAAGAGAGGAGTGAAACCAGATTGGTAACATTACGGCTGAAGTGAGCTGAATGGCATAATAAGGACATCCTGGCGTTAGCAGCATATATCACTCATCATACAAACGCGTGCGGAGTGTGCAAAGCATGGGGGACATTGTGTTCCGAAGTATACTGTGAATCCCGCTAAGGCCATTATCACTCTGCAATCGCTCTGATCAAGTCTGTAGCGAGCATAGGAGAGGTGATGGAGCTGGAGAAAAGCTAAATAATAAACACTTTGCACAACATAAATGATGATAAATTGTGATCCTGGTGTGTGTGGTGTAATTTTAATTATCAAACACACTTGAGTATTTCGCTTTGTTAGGGTTTTGGACCGTGGTGTATATTATGTATGACATGTCTGGTACTGAATAACTTGCCAACAAATCTTTGTATTAGCAGAAAAACAACTCATTAGACCTGCTGATGTTGAAATTATTAAGACTAATGGGCTGTTTCTATAGAAGAACCCATTGCCACCAATGTGTTACTGTGTCTGTCAAAGTTGTAGCAATTTAAGTACACACAGGTATTATTCAGTGTGGGGAAGGAGGATGTTTATCTGCAGATTGATAGCAACATAAAGACAAACACATTATCAAAACATGCAGAAATTGCAATGTAAGTATGAGATATGCGTTTATGCGAGGTAGTCAGAATCTGGAATCTGGAAACGTAGAGGCAGAGGTATGTAGTCACACTTTAGTCCCTTTTCCTAAGGTTTTCTGCCATTGGTCAGACAGAAGCCGACGGCCAGGTCTTGTCCAGTTCAGTGTGGATGACATCATCAACCTGAGAAACTTTTAAAACACACTCCATAAGTTTGATCACTGGACCATCCACGCCACCAGGACCAATGTATTACATTACAATATGTACAACGTGTTATCACCATTCAAAACTACAACAAGCTCATACTCTGCGTAACAGATGTCTACTCCGGGTGATGTCACTGATTAGCTTGCCTTCATGCAGAGACAAGCAACTAATCAGTAAAATCAGGTAAGCGATGGAACAAAGACGCACCTCCAGGCGACAAACTGATGAATACCTCTGATTGAAGTCTGTTTTCATCTCATCATCTCCGACAAATCATTCTTACACTAATGGACCTCGAGACGTGTAATTTTCACATCCCAGTTTATCTTGAAAACTTGACTCCCTAAACTGATCTTTAATATGCAGCTTCATCCTCCGATATGTGCGCTCCTCATCCCAGTACCCCGAGCAGAGGAGTAACATGTAGATAATGGAGGAGCCTATTAGTGCCACCACACCCCCCCTCATTTCCTCACGGAGAAGTCATTAGCTCTCCGTGGTATTGATTCTACCGGGGCACGCCTCATTAATGGACTCCACAGTGAAGACAGGAGCTGATTAATGAATACAGTGTTTACTCAGGGGGTTATCACATGACATGTACAGTAGGGACGGAGGTAGAGAACAGGTAAGCTGCAACCTTGAACAGCGTTATCGTAATAACAAAGATACATGTACATTTGTGTACATGTAATAGGATACTTCCTGACACCTCCGAAGAGTAACCACAGGGCTTCCCTATGACATCATTTTCACATTACAGCTACAAACACAAAAAAAATAATAGTAATTGGTGCCAACATGAATAAACCCCCAAGAGCAATTATGAAAAATAATACTCTAATTAAAAATTAGGTCTTCAATCGTAATAATCAACTGCTCTGAATCCATGCAAATGAATAGTTCTTTTGGTATGAACAAATAATATAAAATAGCTTGTAGTTATTGTTGCTGTTGTGGGTTGTACATTACAAAATCAAAAAGGTTTTTAGGACAGTGGGTGCGGTGATTTTAAGATTATTAGAGGCAAATATAAACTGCTATCAATCAGATTTTTGCTTACAGCAGAGTTAATGTATTGCCAAATGGGATGTGACCTTACAAGGTAAGTCCTGTTAAACCAGAGGGGGCTAATGAGCTGGCCATCCTGTTTACCATTAAGAGAGCACAGCAACCTTTCGCCAACATTAAGACTCAGCAGATGTAGGGAATAATAAATGAATGCAGAACCCACAGAGAGAGAGAGAGAGAGAGAGAGAGAGTTAACGGAAAGATGGTAGGAGAAAAAGTGAGATGGAGAAAGGAGAAAGGGAAGAGAGACGGAGGTGGGGAGAGAACGACAAAGAGATAAATGAATGCAGTGTTTACTCAAAACAGCGGGGAGGCAAAAGTGTTATCGGTACACAGAGGGAAACAGATCATGTTTTTATGCCTCCATGTCTGTTGTGTCCCTGTGTATTTACACTTCAGACTGTATAATGATGTGTGTAGTACTGTGCTTGCGCATTGACAGTCTGTTACTTTGAGTGCATCCAATTCTGTGTTTACCTGCTGTCTTAATGTACTGTGTGCTTGTGAGTGTGTGTGTGTGTATGTGTGTGTGTGTGTGTGTGTTTGCAAGTTTCTTCCCACATATACTGCATTTGTCTGTTGTTGATTTTCTTTCAGTTTTGTATGCAGCTGTATTGTATGTATGTATTTTGTGTGCAGCTGTAACTCCAAGCGCTCTGATCTGCTGTATGCATCTTGCTAAAGAAATCTTTCATCACCTGATCAATCTTTTCACCCTGGGAAACTGTCCAGGAATTATTATTAAGGAGATAACTAGAGCTCAGTTATAGTGAAAATTGCCAACATTCTAGATTTGTGGATGTAATAAAAATCTCGTTAGAGCAACAGCAAGGTAAATAAAAATAGACAATTTTGGATGACAGACAGAAATTATTCTTTAAAGATATTCTGTCAATAGTTGCAACAAAATGTATAAAACACATATTGATAAAAAGATCCTTATCCTTTATGATCTTGGTTCCCTGGCACACATCCAGTAAGCAGCAAGTCAACCTTCGTGCCCAGCTGATAGCTTTCTTCACTTCTCATGTGGAGTTCAAAATCTTTTCAAGTCTTGACAGATAATGGTGGCCGAAACTCTCCAGGAAGCATCTTTTGCATGTATTTGTATGCTAGAAACAAATATAGCATTTTGTGACCTCACTATGCATAGAGACTGGCTGGAACTTGAACATGTGGGGAGGCTGGATGCAAATAGGGATTTATGGGAACGGATGTGGTTGGGGTGTGGTGTGAGTTTGATCACAGCATCGACAAGGTTTTTCATTTTGTCAGTGAAATCCAGGAGGGGGGAGGCGGGGAAAAGGCTGCCTGGTGAGGGTGGTGACCTGGGTTTGGTTTTGGGGTGGTATGGAGGTTAGTATGGAGGAGGGATTCTCAGATGGATCCTCATAGGATAACGCATATAAATCTATTACAGATTAAATAGAAATGGCCTGTGCGTTTGTGTGTGTTTGTCTGTTTGTATGTGTGTGTATCTTTAGGCAAGAGATGATGCTTTATGTAATTACTTTTCTTTCTGTGTTTGTGTGCTCATTTACATACCTGAGGGCACGAGACCGTGCTCAGTTCCCCTCTCTAAACCATGAAGGATTAAACCAAATTGCTATATTTCAAAGAACAAATGCATGAATACTAAGAGCCCAAAGTCTAAACCCCACTGGAGGGAAACCCACATTTTTCAATTCAAATATGCAACAAGTGTTTTTCCGTCTTGCTGACAAAACTGGATTCAATTTGTTGGTACATTTGCGGACAAGAACTTTTATACTTACAGGAATTGCTGCATCCACTTCAAGTGAAGTGCTATTGGATTAACCAGAGGAACGGTCTGTCTGATCCACATGACATGTATCATACATAGTAATGTCATCTCCAAAATGCACATACAGTATATTCTTAAACCAACAGCTGTGATGTGAGTCAGTGTGTGTTTATGTTACTGCAGCTACCTTTTTTTCCCCAGCTTACATCGGGGCCCGGTGACATCATGACTGATGGAGGAATAGCATTTGCATCAGTCCCAGGTAAAAGGGTTAGGTCTCTATTCAAGCTCTACGATGTTTATTGAAGACTCTTCCCAGGGACATGCAGTGACTCTCACCTGGCACAACCAGCTTCACATCAATCACATCCAGCTTTGTTGACAGTTTGTGTGATGGCAAGTGAGGACAAACTTTGGCACAATACATACTGACACACTATCAGTTGAGGATGAGCATGTTAAGAGCAGGATACTGTAAATCCAATTCCCTTTCTTGGTTCTTCCGTACAGATCAAATAGTCAGTCATTACCCTGTGAGCTGGTATGGATTCAATGTTTTCACTGCTTGTTAATATGGAACTGGAATCATGCCCTTTAATCTTTAATTTAACCAGTACAGGAAGAGAAGTTTTGAAGTGCATTGTGAATACATCTGAATACATCTGCAGAGCAAATAAGTACACCTCTGAAAAATCGAAATTGTAGGCTCACATTTGAAGATTTCATTAGGGAAAGGTTTTGTGATGGCACATGATGAATTGTGAGGCTTTCATCAGTCTGCCGACCACACACTAAAGCTTTTCAGACATTTTATAACCAGTCCCCTGAAGAAACCAAAAAGTCATCATCAAAAAGTGAGAACCCAATTTGTCAGCTTCACGTTTGGCTCCTGGCTAGACTGAGCCTCAGAATGAGTCTAGCCAGTGTTGACTTTAAGAGTGAAGTAGACACTTGAATGCTTTTGGAAAGTTGTATGAAATCAATCAACATTCTTACAATAAAGCACGGTTTGATACATATTTACTTTTTGCTCTTTATTACAAATTTGGGCACCATTAAGTTAACATTAGCTGGTCTCTTGCACAACTAGCCCTCGTTTGTGGCGCCACTTTAAAGTCGACGTCTGGCTATTGGTTAAGACTGACCTGACCAATAGCCATAGTTCTTTCATGTTGTCATGGTGCCCGCACCCCCTTATGTTCAACTTGAACTGAGTGAAAAACGTTTATGATTCTTGATTTTTACTTTGTAAGCAAAAGTTTAACTCATGCACAAAATGTCTGGGTTCCAGACATGTCTGAGTAAAAACAATGTCTGAGTAAAAACATTTTCCTTAAAACGTTTTTTGATTCGAAAACGTGTTTTTTTTTCTCTTTGTTTCAAACATATTTCTTTTGTTAGCTAGAAAAGACAATCCACAAAAGGATGATGCATTGGCCGGGAATCGAACCCGGGCCTCCCGCGTGGCAGGCGAGAATTCTACCACTGAACCACCAATGCTTGCTTCAACAATTTTTATGCACTTCTCGGTCCGGGGCCTTGGAGCGAAATCGGCAGAAATCGGGATTGAGACGAGGAAGCGGAAGACTCGACACAGGGATCGGTATTTCCCGACTTTTGTCTTAGCCTGCCGGAAAGCAAATAAGCTTCGTTCTCCTGTTTAAAATGTTTAATAATGACAAGAGGGAAATCTAAAAGTATATTTTGAAATACTTTTACGAGTATCTAAAATTCACGTAAATTTATAGTTCCACGCAGCAGAGCTGTGTTTGAATGCTGCATCTAAGCCCTTAAACAATGCGGTTCATTCTCGAAGTTTTGCGCATCCACCATACATTCATCTCTTCTTAGATTCACCCCTCGTACTATGTCCACTGTCATGTCACGTTCACTACGTACTATGTGTACTGTTACATCTACTGTGCACTGAGTCTATTCAGTCAAGCACATCAAAGCAAATTCCTCGTATGTGAAAACATACTTGGCAACAAACCCGGGTCATAATTATGATTTTATAAATTTCCTGACGTGACAATATTTTGCATTGTGACGTTAGAAAAACAAAAAAGGATGATGCATTGGCCGGGAATCGAACCCGGGCCTCCCGCGTGGCAGGCGAGAATTCTACCACTGAACCACCAATGCTTACATCTCTGTTACAGAAACGCCCGACTTTAGAGCTCGAATTGTTCGACATGAGTTCGGGGAGGCTGTGAAGAAGGATTTGGGGTATTCCAAGGTGAACTAAGAAAAATAATCCCTCCAGCATACCTTACGTCTGTTTAGGGGGCTTACTTCAACTGACTCCTCCTCATGCCCCATTTTACCCTCACTCCCCGACTGTCTGAACTACTCCACGTTGGCCAGCTCCTTCACCACCCACATGATGCCTATATGGTTAGCGATGTTGTCTTACAGCAAGCAGGTTGTGGGTAGAGTCCCCGGGTGGACCGCCACACCTTTCTGTGTGGAGTTTCTCCAGATGCTACGGTTTCCCCTACCCACAATAACATGTGCATTATGCTAATTGCTCCTGCTATTGCCTATTTGCATTTGGTCCCTAGACACTAGTGCTTCTTTGCATGTGCATGTGAGTGCTGCCCGCTGCTCCTCATATTCAGGATGGGTTAAATGCGAAGAAATAATTTCCTTACAGGAATCAATAAAGTACTGTTCTTTACTTCTTATGTCAAAGAAGGTGAAAAGGGAAGCCATACATTACAAAATAGACTTTAAATGTAGAAAAAAAAAAAGAAAAAAAAATATTTCTAAGCTTAGCCTTAAGATGTATTCTATAGAAAGGGCAAACAAATTAATTACCAAATTTTAATACAAAACAAAGATAAATGGAAATTAGAAAGCTGTTGCCTCTAATTATCCACACTTCAGTTTGTCCAGATGGCACTTAATCTGGGGCCTGTCCAGGTGTATAGGATAAATGTTCTCCTGCCTGCAGAGGGGAATAAAACAAAAGGACACAAAAAAGATGAGGTCTGGCTCTAACACAAAACAGTAATTCAATTCAGCTGAAATTTGTACTTACTTTGCACTTGCAAAGTAGGTGAAATCAATGTGAGGTAAACACAGACAATAAAGGTAGACCAAGTTGGCACATTTAGCAAAATACTACACCTACCCAGTAAACATGTAAAATAAATTATATTATGTTGTTAACAAGAATGATCACTCAATACTATCTTCCAAGTTACCACTTCAAGGTTCCATTTAAAGGTTTACTAAGGGTCTATACCACTCAACATCTACCTGTGCAGTAACCAGTGCTTCCAGCAGGTAGACTCTGATATCACACCAGGAACTCATGACCACCTGACAAGTAAATTTCCCCACTGCATCTGCCTGGAAGCGTAATGGGATATCCGCAACCTGACAGTCTGTTAATGAGAAACAAAAAGAGGCATGTGAAGATGTGGCAGGTAGACAGTAGAAAACCCCCTAAAATGAGAGCCAAAGTGAAGTTTTAACATCAAATTCCAAGTGGAAACAGCAAACAAATTAAGGTGTCAACAGCTATAAGGAAATATTACAGTGAGTTAGTGCAACTTACTGCCCCTTTCACACATGTATTCTAATCATGGAAATTTCCTGCAATTGTCCAGAATAACAGTATAACAGAACACACAATACAGGCCAAGGTAATTTGGCAAATGTTGTCTTCAGTCTCTACACATTGGTGGATAGACTCTGGAGAACTGTGTACAATATGCGACTGTACCTGCAGGTTTGAGCTGTGGTATAATGGTGTCTTCTCCTATAGGGATTCTAACTGTTTCCGGTAAAGTAAAGTATTCAGGCATAGAGACCTCAACACTGTACTCTACTCCTTCACTGTGTATGACATCTTTCATCATCTGAACCTAATGGAAGGCAGGAATAGAAAATGGGGAGAAAAAAAAGACATTTCGCCAGCTGATTTACTATGCAATGAACAGATCAGGAAGCGTCTGTTTGCATGGACACCAACCTAAAAACAAACACGGTTACCTACTGTACCACTTAGTGTAGATGTCCACCTATGTACAGGTTTGATACCCAGAAGGACATCAATCCATTGTCCTGCTTGAATGTCATTGTAAGGGGTAAGAAGCATACTTGGAGTAGTTTTCTAGCTGGTGGTTGATGGCTAGAGAGCTACAGTATATCAAATATTCTGTGTGTGTTTTTGTGTGTACCTGTTGTTTAGTGAACTGTCGCGCTGCAGTGGCTGCCCTAACAGTGCTGCCATAGAGAGTGTCTGTCAGCAACCGTCTCTTGTGCTCATCAACGCTCATGGTGAGTTGACCCCAGACGGACAGAGCTTGCTCGCGGGCCAGATTGACCACTGGTACACTCATCACCTCTTCATACACTTGTCCCGCTACGCAGCGTAGCCTTAACAGTGATTCATTAACACCTGAATGTGTCGGGGGTGAAAAAACATTGGCGCTTTCCAATTCTTTGCATCCAAATTCAGAACCATTCTATGATTGCACATTGAAATTCTGCTAATGATGAGTGTACACAATCCTTCTGAGCAAGATGTGATGAGTCAGGTTTCTTACCTGAGGTGCTGAGTAATGGCACAATGTTAGGGCTTGGCCTGCCCGTGAAAGGGGAAGGGAGAGGCAGTTCTGCTGTGGCCTTCACCATGCACACCATGTCTCCCACCTAGAAGTGGAAGTGGAAACCTTGATCACTTCCTTCTCATTTTGTGTGAAATAATGGGGCTTTTGTTTTGAAACATTCACTATTGCTTCTCTACATGGATGGATTTAAGTTTGCTTCGGAACAATAAAAGCCAAGTTTGCAACAGCAGATTTATGGAGGAGAAAAGCTGAACTGTAAACAAGCTTCAGTGGCAATAAGCAGAGATTGGACAATGTTGTGCATTCGTGTGGAGCTTATTCCCTTTACGGAAGACTGCTAGACAGGGTAAATCATCTAATTAAGGAAATTAATGAGCCGCAGTTTGGTCAATAACAACGGAGCATGGACCTGACTGTTTGGTAATCCAGAGGTTTTGTGTGTGTATGTGTGTTCTGCCCTGTGTGCATGGATTTTACCTCATTGTGCAATATCAGATTTAGAAGAGGAGAAAAGAATTGAATTAGAATAGTTCAAGGAGAAGAAGCCAGTATAATTTCTGACTGTTCTAATTCAAATATGTTTTGGAGAGAACACCTGACACATGGATATATTGCAATATATGAATGTAAATAGCGTGTTGAGTGAAAAGCTACCTTTTTTTAAATTCTTTACATTTATTTGTATTATATATTTAAGAGAGGACTGACATTTTCTATTATCTTAAAATATAAATAACTACAAGTGGGAATAAAATGTTTGAAACAATAAAAGTTATTCAAATTGTTTTGTACACCTTGACATTTTTAACTGCTTTTGTTTGCCTCAAACAGACATTGATGGTGTAGGGATATTTGAGTGCATTAGCACACAAACACAGACACACACACACACACACACACACACACACACTTTCTAACCTGTGGGCAGACCAGCAGGACTGAGCAGTACTTGGTGCCCACGTGAAAGGGCAGGTAGTGGATGTTCAGAGTGTTGTCTTGGCCTGGTTTAAGACAAACACTCTTCACCACACTGCAGAATTCACTGGCTTCACCGTCTAGACACAAAAACACACACATGCACATCACCAAAATACTCTACATCAACAAAGCCTCATGAAATGCTTCTATGAAACGGCTTTTCATGAACAGGCACAGATTAAAAGCTAATTAAACCACCAGATCTGTGTGTGCATGTGTGTGTTTGTGCTGGTACTCACTGAGATTTTGGCTGCCTTCTGAAATCATCCTCCCTGTTGAGGAACTGAGAAGGAAAGAAAGCAAAAAAAATCCTCATGATGCATACATGAATATCTTGATTCATTCTGATTCATCTATAGAGGACCTCAACACTATTTCAGATACTCATGATAAAGAAAAGGTATGATTAACATTGCTGCTCTCTAATACAGAGGGGCAAAGCATGCTAAACTCATTCTATATGCAATTGAATGAGTGTTTATCGACTGTCTTGAATTTCCATTTAGGGAGCAATGAAGAGTTTGCCGTACTTGGTTTTGGAGGTCTGTTGAAGGAGGCTCTCTTTTTCCTTTTCAGGCTCCAATGGGTTTAACACAGATTCCACCAGGACCACTCTAGACACACACATACGCAAATTATGCAGAGATTTTTTAAAAACTTTGATGTACAAAACCAAGCAGTGCATAGTGCAAGGCTAGACGTATTCATGACTCACTCACACTCGTGCACATACACACATACACCTACCTGAATTTCGCTTCTTTGTTGAAAAGGTTTGTTATTGGAAGCTGAATCATTTTTAGCTGGTAGCATGGGGAATCACAAATGACAGTAGTCTGAGGAGAAATAGTGGAAAGCATTTGTCATCTAAGTCTAAGCTGTCACCAGCCTACAGCTGTAGCCAGACATTCTTTGTAACACCCAGCCTTCAGGAACTCAGCATACTCCAAATAAGTTATGATATGTATGTGATATGTAAACAAAGCATGCTAGTGAAAAGTAACTCAGTAAGACAGCCCGACAACTGGGACACTGAAGAAAATGAACGTTAGCAGCCAAATCAGTGAGTGAGGTTTCAAGCTAAGAGACTTGTCAGCCACAGTGCTGATATGATGTGTGTAAAATGCAGCATGACCGCCAAGCCACTCATTAAGGAAATTCTATATTCATATAGTAAATTGTTGAAAATAATGAAGCAGTAAAAAAAAACCATGTGTACACACTGTAGGTGTGATGTGATTGATGTGGGTCTTCAGACTGAAGGCGAGAGTGCTGGCCTGCAGACCAAAAGCAGAGCTGGAGGTGAAGAGCAGGACTGCCTCCATGGGTTGCAGGACGGAGCAGCTGTACTGGACCGTCACTTCAGAGCTTGACCTGAAATCACCAAAACCACCATTAAAGAAAATTCAGTTCTTTTTTTTAAGACTCCGTTCAATGGATTTTTTAAAAAGATTATCAAGCTGCTTTTAAAAACCCCACCACAAGGACTTAGATCAGTGAATTAAATACAACATTTGCAAACTTCCTGTGCAACCACCTATTATCACATTATGACAGCAATGAATTAGTATCCCTTTTATACAATGCTTCATCATTGTGGCGTTGTTATTCAAGACAGTGTGAGAAGGGACTCAAATAGGACACGGGTTATTTTTGTACAGACCATACTTGGGAGAACTGGTACATTTTAATGAGCCGCAGCTCCAAGCAAAGACTAAATTTAATCAACTTGGATTCTGGGTGAAGTCAGTGAAAGTCAGTTACATTGTCAAAAACAATTTATTTTGGATACAGCAAAATAGAACATTAATATACATTAGTTATTATAATGTCCAAATACAGTGTGCTTTTTATTTTTTGATTTCCTAAAAACATACTTTGGGGGAATGGTGATAGTAGGTCCATCAGGAAGTGTGAACATATGGGCTTCTTCTCCTAAAAGGGAGGCCTGGTATTTGAGACGCTTAGAGAATGCGCTTTTGAGTTGCACCTACAATACACAGAAACACAAAGACAGGGATGCACAACCAACATCATACAAACCAATGATGCTATCAGAAAAATAGAGCTTTACAGTCCATCTTGATTGGGACGGAAAAAATGTTTTTTCATTAGGACTTTAAATAAGGCTTAGCCTTACTATGTGTATTTGTAAGTGTTTCTAGTCCAGTTGATGCGCTTATAGATGTGTCTACAATCCCATTATTATACTGTATGTGTGTGGCTATAATCCCATTGATATATGTAGTGTTTGTGCCTCCATTAGATGTTATTTTTATTTTAGTTTCTTATTTTAAAGTAATCTGCAATCCTAACACTGCTTATGAATTAAATTTAGAAGGCCCTTTAATATTATTTTGGTGCCATGTATCACTAAAGTATGTGGTGTGTGTGTGCCTTACCCGCTTGCTGAAGATGCTGTGCAGTTTTCCTGACAGAGTAATGGTGCCTATTGGGAGATACTGAGGGAGCTTCTCATATAGGTGAACACACAGAATTAACATCTGCACTGGGTTAGGATCTGACAAGTCTGTGGGCTGCACACAAATCAAATAACACATAAACATGGACAGAATAACAACTAGGTGAAAATGAGCTGCATAATGTCTGTTGTAATAAGAATGATGAATTAAAAATCTAATGAGGTCATTAATAAGGCTAATTAATCACTTAGTGACAAATATGAATGCATTCAGGTATTTTACGCACAGTATTAGTGTGAACTTTACACCTTGAGAGTAACACGCAAAATCTCCCCAGAAACCATAGTTTCCTTATTATAAGTGACCTGTTAATCTATAGTGTAACCTCTACCCATATATCTAAATCTGTCTATACAATAGTTCTATGACATCCATCATCAAATTAGCTATCCTATGGAATTAAATGTTTAATCATCATCGTGCATCTGTCCTGAGAGAGCATTTCAAGTCATCTTTGTGTATTTATATTGGCTGAAGCTTACATAAGTTAGCACCATTCCTGTCGTGTTACCTGTACATCAATGTTGAGAGTAAGTGTGTTTAAAGACTGAACCACTATGATGTTGTTGTGGAGTTTCTGCTCTAGGTTGGCTGCCTTGCTGTACATCCTCCTGAAGTGGCTGCAGATCTAATAAAAGGACACAGCAGTGTAAGACAAGAACTACAACATGGCTCTACATATCTTAGTTTTATATTCTCCAATAGGATGCTAACAATGTAACAGAGAGGAAAGAACGTGCAAATTTTTGCAGACACATGCAAACGGCGCCCTGCGTGAAAAGGCTGCTCTGATCTTGATTAGGACTAATTGTATCCTTATCACATCAATCATAGGCATTAACCACAAGCCCCCAATGACCCACAACAAAAAAAATGCACACAATTAACATACACACTAACCAGATATGGGCAGTAGGCAGCTAGCAGAGAAGCCAACACTAGTCCATCTGCCAAATCAAGGTCAAAATTCACTATCCAGCGTGCTGATGGGACCCCATCTACAGAAAAGAGACGCACAATGTAGCATTCAATAATAGATCTTAAAGCATAAAATGTGCTAAGAAGAAACATGTTAAATAGTTGTGTCCTACCTGGACCCCACACAATCTTCCTCATATGCTGGAAGTGCATGTTGAGCCATGTAAGCAAACGGAGTTCCCAGGAAGAGTATATGTTACTGGCTAGTGGCTGTGTACTAACAGGTAGTATCTCGTTTAGATCTTCTTCATTCAGGACTGTGTTCAGACTACTCTCTGACACCCGACGCAAAATTAGTACCTAGACAGGAATCAATGAATCAATTAAACAGGAATATCTATTGATTGTTCTTTACTTGGTTTATTTACACTCAAGTGGGGGTTGCCTAGTTTAAATACTTTACTTTTGACCTTGATTTCACCAAGGATAGCCTAAAGGCATAGGGAGTTATTGGAATTGTGCATTCACTCATAATAATTTTAAGTACTGTGAGATGACAAAGAGGAAAAAGTCAGAGAGAGTAACTGTTTTTCACCTTGTATATTTGCAGCAGCACATCGGTCCAGGATCGTTTGCTCAAAGACTCGTAGTCAACATTGTTGAAATCCAGACCATGAATTTTCTCATTTGCCTAGAGAACATGCACAAAATTGAATGTAGGACCAAATTATTGTGTGAGAATAAGTGTTTGTGTAGGCCTGTACCTGCATCGAACGCCAGTATTGGAACTCCTGTTTGTCCAGCAAGTACTCTGGTCTGATATGGTGCAAACTGGCTCCCTGCACCCTAAACACATATTATAGTACGCCGAATATTTATTATTGTTAGAAAAATATTATTCAGTGAAGGGAAAACAATGCCTTACCTAAGAAATGCAAGCATGCCTTTGTGCTCTTGTAACAACTGATTTGTGCGCTGGTCAATATCCTTGGAAAAGCACAAGCTGGGTGGCATACCAGGAATCTTTTTACCAGTCAGGTGATAGAGCATGTCTAACACAGACCTAGAGAGTACAATTCATTGGTGACATGGCCATAGATAGCAAAAAAGTTTGGTTTTTCACTCTGGTGTGTGATGAAACAGAAAGAAAGAGCTACACACCTGTAGTCTTTACTTTGTATCACACGAACGTTACGCTGAGTGGAATGATCCATCACAATATTTGACACAACTCTGAGGGGAGAATTGGATTGGGATATGGTTTTGCGACAAGCAGATGGGGACAACGACAAAAACAGAATGGATCATTACAGATGAATATATACAATAAAATATCTGAGTAGAAGAAAACTCCCCTCTCCCACTCTCCCAGATACGCAAGCTGAGAAATGTATGACAAATACCTTCTGAGTGTGTGTGGTATGGAGATGGGGTTTGGGCCATTTGGCCAACCAAATAGGCTGAACCACCTCGTCACAGCCAATAAGACACCTTGGCTGTAGACTCCCTCATTTGAGTTGGCAGCAGGGAATTCTGGGACGCCAATATTAATTGTTGAGCCTCTGCTAGGACAGACATTAGGACAGACATCATCTTCCCTGCTGGCCCAGCCATTCACAATCCCACTGTCTGGAAAGGACCCTGAGGAAGACATATATTACATACATATAGGTACACAAATGGTGCATAAATATATATATATGCAAACAAATACAACATTTCAGTGCACTTCTAACCTGGAGCAGAGTTCTTATTTGTTGAGCTCAACTGATCAAAGGATGATGAGGACAATGAAGTTGGGGCTGAAATAGGACTTGATGAGTGACAGTGCTGAAGGATCGCCTGGAATTGTCCTGACTGGGCATTTGTGACCCCTGAATAACAAAATGGTCACATTGGCCAATTTGAAGAAATAATGAAAAAGTTGATAATCGGTTAGGATTTTTGAAGCTGTTGGTGTGGCATGTCTGGTCAATGGTTGTACATGGTTCTATGTATGTGTGTGTATCATACCAGCTTTAAGAACTATATGCTGTTGAGAGCAGAGAAGAGCCATGTAAGGCCACACTGTCAACAGACAGTTGTCGGCTACAGCATACAACTTCACCTGAAAACTGGAGAGAAAAAGAATGAAAGAGCAAAGAGAGAGAAAATATGACTTGCAAACTGATAAATCATTGAAATTATTTCAGTATCTAATGAATGTCTTTTCTAAAAATGTAATGAATACAATGTATTTTTAAGGTCTAACAATGCTGGTTAAGCAAGGAATAAGTGGAAATAGGAGACAAAATGAATGTAGAAGAAAAAGGCAAAAAGATAAATGTAAAAGAGAGTGAGTGGAAGATTACTGGGTGTTATTTGTTGTAGAATAACAAGCTACCTGTTGTGGAGATGGTCTGTAAAGGTAATGGTTGTGCAAAAGGACACAGGGACAGCAGAGGAGAAGGACACAGTGCACATCAGTGTGGTGGCCTTGGCTTGGATACCAATTGACTGTCTCTAAAGTTGGAGGAATGACAAAGCATTTCAAAAGATAGTATTCAGATCGGTTGACAGAATCAGAATATATTTATACAGTACTGTGCAAAAGTCTTGGTCCACCACTATCAAACCTGATGTAATGGACCTTTATCACGGCAGTCATTCTGACAGTAAATAGTTATGAAAGTAGGACAAAAACAGGTGTTAGCAATGACTAAAATGTAATGGTGGCATAAGACTTTTGCACAGTACTGTATGCATATAGATATATATACAAATGATTGACGAAATCTGGTTTCAATATAGAAATGCACCTGGTCTCGGTTCTGGGCAGGAATGGCGTTCCCTTGGGGAAAAATGACAGAGACAGGTTGCACTTTAGTCCCATCATCCAGTTCTACCTCAGCAACTTCTGCTGACATCCTGGTTCCCCTACAAAAGATAGACAGAACTCACATAAAAGATAAAAAACAAAAAGACAAAAACAAACCCTCCGTCATTGTTATACACGTTGGGTCCTAGACATGCATTGTTGAGGGGAAAATGTTGAAGAGGCCTCCACATTGTTCATGCCCTGAGTTCCTCATATTATTTGCCGGGATGTGGGTCAGAAAAAGCTGCCAGCACTGTAACACTGTAGCCAGATTTAAGTCCACTCTGAAGTCTGCACACAATGCAATCCACCAATGAATGAGGATTAACTGACTGGCTCTCAATGCAAGGAAAAATCTCACATGAGTGCAGACTTTTCTGCCAGTTAATGAGTCCTGGCATGATTGATAAAATTCCCATTGAAATGAGTAATGTAGCCAGTTTATGTGTGTGGCAGGGTTTCCATTGCACACGTTTAGCTACAATGGCTTAACACAGGTGGAAAATGGCCCCAAGTGAGAAAAATATGAATGCAGTAATTGATTTTTGAATGCTGCAATGTAGACACACAGCTGTGTTATCTCTTGGTTTTAGTGTGAGATGTTCCCGAACAGACTATGCTCTGGTTGGCATCTGCCCTGTCTTTGTTTCCAACACACTGCTAAATCTTCTTCCTTGCGGTTTAATGGTGAATTGGGCTGTGACAACACATTTTTTTACATTTCAGTGTTTGATTATAATCAAGTATTCGTGACAACTCTTAATGTTATTACAACATCCTTCATTCATAAAATACATAATTTACCAAAACAGAGCTTTTAAATGGGTCAAAATTTGACTGAAATGTGTGTGTGTGTTTACCAACCCCGGATATCCTTCAGTCAGCAGGGTGAGATTGGATGTGACCTCGCTTAGCAGGGGTACTGGGGTAAGGAGGATTTGAGGGGGGTAAAAGGTGACATTTGGGCGCCGGTGGGTGATGATGACGGACAGCTCTCGGTAGGGGTATTGGTCTGTCTCTTGTCCTTTCCCCTTCTCTCCCTCCTTCCCCAGGTAAAGGGGGAGGGACAACTTGATCACTTTGTCAGACACTAGAAGAGACAACGTGCTGTAAATGCTTGCTACAAAGTTTTATATATTTTGTCAATTGTATTTAAACTGCATTCTTCTAGCTGTGATTATCTGTTTGATTACCCCTAATTTATTCAAATTATTTTCTCATCTCAATGGTATTTGTTGTTTAATGACCCACATTTGCCCCAGGGATTCTTTAATTTTCATCTCATAAAGTCTAATTAAATTGCACCCCAATCGCAACACAGGAGAACATTCAGAATTGTGGATGAGCAAGGTGATATTAATAGTGACATGTCATCTGCACGTGTGTGAAAAAGAAATTATTTATGGAATGTCAAGATAATGTGTATCTGAGATGAACTAGAAGACAGTGAAACAATATATGCATACATATCTATATATAAATGCAACACGTGAGTGTTTGTGTTTATAATTTATTTACTGTTTGGCTGAGTACTGAAGCACTACCAGTCATCTTGGGGTCCGGA
Organism: Brotula barbata; assembly: GCA_900303265.1. NCBI lineage: Eukaryota > Metazoa > Chordata > Actinopteri > Ophidiiformes > Ophidiidae > Brotula > Brotula barbata. Next base: position 37,152 of record OMNV01026138.1, on the reverse strand, counting down.
TTTAAAAACATACCTTAAACTTTGTATAAATGCATACATATTGTACAACATTACTGACAATCTTAAGACATTGATATGTGGGAATAACAGTTACATTGACAACTCAGCAGAGTTACAAGCAAAACAACTACAAGTCTGCATATGCATGGCATCCCACAAATATTATGTTCCAAGGTTTTCTCTTTTTTTTTTTTTAAACACTAATGTTTTAAGAAAGTGGATCGTGTTTGTGTGTGTGTATCCAATGTCTCACCTGTACTGATAACCTCTGGCCTGATGCTGACTGCAAAGAAGATTGTCTGATCGGGACTCACACGCCCTGATAATGGAGACACAGTAACCAGCTCTACCTCTTTTCTGCCGCCTACTGCTTGTACCGCAGAACTGCGGTCAATCCACCACAACACATTCTTTCCAGCATTGCTCCACCACACACTCTCTTGACTCACTGTGTCCAGCTGCACTATCTGGAAAGTAAAATGAAAAATCACAAAAAAGACAACTGTGTGTGATAAATGACCAATGAACATAAAAAGCCACAGAAAAAAGGAGATAAGACAAAAAAATATTTTGTATCACAAAAACCTCTGTCAGATGTTACATGGCAGTTGGTGAGAAAAAGTAGTTAATGTAGGTATACCTTAGTATGAACATCAGACCGTGTTGCCAAAGGTTCCATAAGAAAATGTAGGCAAGATGGGGACATTTCCATTGGGGCACATAACACTATAAATATTTTTAGAAACACAAGGATGGAGAAAATTATTTTCATATCTTCATAAAATTTTAATTAAAATTTTGCATGGGTGTATTTTAGCTTCAAAATATACATATAATACAAACAAAATAAACACAAACAACACATACAAGATGACCTCACCTACGGCATGTACACTCAGTGACCCTTTTGCCATGGTAACAGGCCAGTAACACGGTGTAACCACGTGCTTCCTGCTGCTTGATAATAGATAGCAGGATGCAGACGTTGAAGTGGTTGTGGGTAATGTCAAGGAGGGAGGAACAGGATACCTCACACCATTGACAAGCATTGGAATGACAAAATTATATCCTGCCACCTGTATGAAGACAAGGCTAGAATTTAACGAGTTTCCTGAGTGGACTTATTATTCCAAAAGACAAGTTTTGTCTGAACTGCACCTGTGTTGGAGAAAAGGCAAGGAAGCAGTCTAATGACTGGTGGCCCTGGACCTCCACAACACTCACCCCTTGTTCCTTCTCTGCTTATGACAATGCACAGTTGCACACAAAAATTACAATAGCAAAAAACACAAACCAAGACACAACAAACATGACAATATGCTATATGCCTCAATGATAGGAAGAGAATATAATTTCTAAAATTCTGCTCAATTTCCAAGAGTCATAGCCAACGGTGACATGTATGTTTATATGTATGCAAAATTTTGAATTTGTGGACGTGCACGTCTTTTGTGTCACACCTGCTGAGGGTTGTGGGAGTTGCAGAGTGAAGTCGGGGTGTTCTGACAGATTAAAGGTGACTTGGGCTACAGCCGATGAACGGTTTGACAGTGTAAATGGTATTGCTTGCCGTGAACCAGCATAGATCCCATTAAACTGGAAATGGGACTGAAAAGAGGAAAAAGAGTGAGAGATTTTAGAAGGGATAATTGTAAAGCTAAAACTTGAAGTGCATAGTCATACATATATGAATATTGCTGGATTAGACATTGATATTTTCCAAACTATGTTAAATGGACTGCATTTCTATGGCGCTTCTCTAGTCTAGAACCACTCAAGTCGCTTTACAATGTCTGCCTCACATTCACCCATTCATATCACATTCACACAACGACAGCCGAGGTAAGCATGCAAGGCCCTCTTGCTTATCAGGAGCAATTTAAGGTTAGGGCCTTGCTCAGGGACCTTCGACATGGAGGAGCAGGGGATTGATTCGGCAACCCTTTGATTACTGGGTGACCACACTTAACCCCTAAACCATGCCACCCGTCATATAGCATATGTTTAACTGGTGTAATTAGTTTAGACCTATTGTTGGCTAGGCCAATGGCATTTAATTGTGATCTCACAACTGACCTACAGATCTGAAACTACAGGCAGTAGTAGTTTCATCACACAATGACAACTTTAGCAAATAGTCAAGAGAGAGTCGGGCAGAGAAGATAGTAGATTCCTTAGTCAATCAGAATGAGATACCTTGCCTACCTACACCACTCTTTAAGGTTCAACGAAAAATTAAACCTATGCCCTTATACCCAAAAACAGTCAGTGATGCAGGTCTGGATCAGCCATGCATAGTTTAATGGGAATATTTTTTGGGGTTTTGCAGTGTACCGCACAAAACTGTCATCAAATATGATATAGAGTATAAATATACATACATGTGCGTACACGCGCTGCTCTCGCAGAGATCACTTCATCTCGCAATAAATGATTGAATTATTGGATAGGCTACTGAAACTTAATTCAGCTGCTGCTATTGGTTGCCATTACGGTATAGACAAGTTGATTATAATGTATATTAAGAAGACAGAAAAGGAATTCCGTAGTCGCATCTCTGTAGCTACACTATCTGGTGCGAAGCGTCTGCATGTTATGTGGCCGCAGGCAGGATTTTACATGATAAGAGAGAAGACAATGTTCTTTTATTAAACCATAGAGGAAATGGTGACCCATCTACAAATACGGGGGGAATTATTTGCAGATTTAGCACGGTCATGTCTCCCCAAGCACCCATAACACCCGCAAATGGGAAAGGATACCTGTGTGTATATATATATATATATATATATATGCTTTCAACTACTGAAAAGGTACTAACTAAAGCAGAATATGCTTGACTTGCTTTCCTTCAATGCTGCATCATTCCCATCTTGTTTTGTCCTTTAATTTTTTTAATTTTATTTTCTACTGAGCCATCAGAATCACAATTTCTGTGGGAATTATGAATCTAAAAAACAAACAAACATGAAAATCATATAGACATCTGGTTCAAGCCACAAGATTCCAGGAAACATCATCGTATTCTGAGATGTTTTAAAACGCTACTAGAAATTTGAATGTACAATGTCAAATGGAGAGAAAATGGTGGATGCAAAAATACAGTGTTTATGGAGGGCCCGCTGGCTCACTGGGTTAAGTGCATACCTAAAAAACTAAAACAGTGTATGCAGATATGTAAAATCTCACCACACTGATGTCAATATTTGGCGGCTCCACTGATCCACTCACTCTGAACTCAACGGACTTCATGTTCCTCAGAGCTATCTGTAAATCAGTATGGACACGGTGATTGGTCTGTACACATTGATACAATTAATGCAATCAACCTGCTTCTTATCTCACCTCAACTCTGGTGTCAAACCTAATGACAGATTCGGGGATGAAGTGAAGCTGGAGCAAAACCAGGCCCCCACTTGGCACCACACCTTCAGATGGACTGACCACCATGCCTGGCAGAGGGTACACATCCATGACCTGTGACAGGCACACAAAGACATACACCCACATTACTATGTGTGTGTGTGTATGTGTGTAAAAGTACCTGGGTGCATTACATAACTGTTTGTGTGTACCTGATAGTAGGCATGATTCTGTCCAGTGTTGTGCAAGATTGCAGTTCTGACAGAGGGCATGTTAAGAGGCACTGACGCAAATGTGATGTACCTGTCTGCCGGCTGGACACTAGTGGCTCCAACCTAAAGAGGGCAGAGAAGCATGCATCATACTGTTATTGCAGAAACTAGCACTCACAACGCAATTATAAATTAATATCACTGCAATTTCGATGGATTCCACCTTGTATGATTATTGGAGACGAATTGATTCTATTGCAGTGTGACAAAACCAAATGTTTATATTCCGTGCTTCACAATTACATCTTGTGCTTACTTCATGTGCATCCCAAAACCTATTTAACAGTGATTATGGTTAACTAGATGCTGGTTCAGCAGTTATGGATACAGACCTTGGCAACACAGTGCACGCGTACTGTGTTGCCCTCATGGACAAAAAGGTCAAAGTCTCCTTCGGCAGGGGAGGAGAAGGAAGCATGCCACACCACCTCACATTCCAATTCTTTGAATGGCTCCACGGTGCCTGTTGGTGCAGGAGCAGAGTTGTTGTATTAACCTTTATTCAATTGGGTTAAATGATCTAAAATGCTCATGATAATTTTCCTTACAGAGAAAGACAGGGAAAAACTGGGGAGAGGATACATGTGTCTCTTGAGAGCAAATTTGAAAATGCCAATGCTGATATTTACATACAATACACCACCAGGGAAATGAACACTATCCAAACGCTCTCATGTGGGTTTTGAACACAAATGTGGTTTAGAAAATCCACATCAGTAGGGTGAGGTCGCACAATGAGACACCATCGTTGCGTCCCATAAAATTAAAACATCTACACTGTAGCTTTTTAGGTTGTAGCACCTGTGGCTGGTCTAATGGAGAACAGGATGCCTCTCTCTGTGACAACGGGACTCCATGTGAATTCAGCAGCATGGTTGCGCTTGTTTCTGAGGGTGATTGAGCCCCTGTGTCCAGAATGGGCAAGCAAAACGGGAGTGGGACTGAGTACCAGCTGAGTGGTGGACACTTCCAGAGCCATGGGAACAACATGGGCTTGGATCAATATCTGACCAGGGTGCTGCTCGTTCACTGTGTAGGACACGGGCCTGGAGGACAGAAATACCACAACTGGAATTTAACTTGATGGGTTTTTTTTTAACTTAAAATCAGGCTTTCTTTTCCCTTTGATATAACATGTTGTATTTATGACTGATTTGTGTATTCAGCTAGTCCCTTTACTAACCTGTAAAATTGACCCAGCTTGTTGCTCTGAAACATCAGGCGTATGGTGGTGTGAGACTGGGGGTGCAGGACATGAGAGAGAGGCGAAGAACCCCTAAGCTCATGGCTATCCACCACAAGCTGCAACCAGACGTGCCTTGACAGATGATTGGTCAGCACCACCTTCTGAACGCACACCGAGTGTAAACACACCTCACCAAAGTCCACAGACAAAGGGCCTAAGGAGAGTGGAGTGAGCTTTTCACTTCGAAGTCAATCCCCTACTTCCATAATTAAAACACAATATTAATTTAAATCGTTATCATTGAAATGAGGTAACACTAACTTATTTCAACTTGACAGAGCTCCTGAGCTGTCAGAGCCATGCTGCAATCTGCTGTCTCCTGGCTAGTAGAAGGAACAGCATTCGTTACCTCTATCAGCTAGAATGAAAAATAATGAACAATGGTTGAAAAAGCCATATTTACAACATAATTTGCAAGTAAAATAATATTATGAATTCTGGCAGACTGCTTTGACATCATATATTGCGCAAATTAGATCATCACGATACAGTCACAATCCAACATCTTTTTCGTTTTACTGAGACCACCTTTGTTTCTTCTCGGGCAAAGCTGATCCTGGTTGCTGAAGAAGCATTGATGCAGCCTTCTGCCTTAGTCATCGGGCTTTCAATGGACTCCAGGTGATGCAAGAGGAGCTTTGGAGGGGTAAGCCCCTGAGCGGGAATAATCCCAATGTCTAAGTCATTCTCCACTTTTTCCTGTTGTCTGAAAAAAAACCCAAAGTCCAACGTCATTCCCATTTCTAAACATTTTAATTAACAATGCAGAAATTGGCACTGTTTTAATAAGCGACACCAAAATGAAGCTCCACCTCTCACTGATGTTCAGTTGACGTGTTTGTCGCTGGAATTTAATGTAGTCTTTGTACATCTGCCGATGTTGCCATCTCTGCTTCCCCTCTTCGTCAGTGAAAGCATAATCAGGGTCCACATAGCAACGACGACGCAGACCAGTGAAAATGGTCCTGAGCAGGATAAACACACAAAAATCTGAACATCTCTTTTTTATACTTTGGTATTTCTTTTTGGTAATTCTCAGGTGAACATATTCACAGAAAAGATAAATATAGTAGTTACATTTTTTGCAGTGGCTTGTAAGAAAGCAATAACAAGGAAATGGAACAAATCTGACTTGCCAAACTCTAAACTAATGATTTCAGATTGTTGAAGAAATGTATTAGATGGGAAAACTGGCACACACAGTGAGATTACAGAAAACTCAGGTAGAGAAAAGGTGGGAGAAATGGACAATACATATAAACAAGAATACTGACGACTGATAGAAGAAACATTAGGATGCTGAGAGATAGTACCTTTAAGTTGACAATATTTTCCCCTAAATCCATGTGTATGCTTGTTTTGAGTGAGCTCAATAAAATTGACAAATCTCTTGCCTACTTACAATGACTGTGTGCATGTACGTTTTAATACACTGTACCTGTAATGTGTGTGTTGAGAGGCAGGCCTGACGCTGGCACATCTGTCATTAGGAAAGGCCACAAACACCTCCCTTTCTATGCTTTGGCTCCCCGACCTGCAATGCGTGTGGAGGTTTGTTTTGGCTGCACTGAGAACAGCAGCATGCACCATCCTACCACAACGAGCCAGCTCACTGGACCTAACGTAAGGCCATTTCCCAGTGAGATTGGTCACTGCTGGAGTGATGCCTGCATATGATTTTACAAAAGACATGCAGAATGATGACTATCGATCTAGATCAGCTGATTTCACACTTGCTACGATTGTATTTTAATTAAAAAAGCATTTGTGTGCAGTGAATCATTGGTATTCAAGGCAGAACACAGTTGGGTTTTCTTAAAGATATAATTCATACTATTCTACTGAATAATGCTCATTAAACAGAAGGATAGGTTGTCACTGCAAATAATTTAAACAACAGTGCTGTTTTCATGTTTACCAGGATTTAGCTTGGGCTGAGGGTATATGGTTTCACTGCGGCAGACAGCTGAGAGATGAAGAGTGATGGTGTGGAAGCTGCAAAGCTGAAGACCTGTAACAGCAGCAGGAGTGTTGCCCCTCTGGCGAATAACATAACCTAAGACATCTAGCTTCTGACACACTTTAAAACTGCCTTGCTGCCGTGCAGTGAAGGACAAAATCACATCCTGGTGAAAGAAAATGCAGAATAATCCATACACTGCAGAATATAGTAGGGCAGAATAGTGAGGCTAAGAAAATCCCTATATTGGTTCTCTCAGTTCACAACATGCAGGATAAACATGCGGTTGAAATCATACAAGCGGTGATATTTGTTTGCACATTTATTAAATCAAGAGCTGTGGTGTAACATGTTTGAATCAATTTGGTATTACTCAAAATATTATCCAAAAACAACTAATTCTTTTTATAAAAAATATAAATATAAATCCACAATTGTCGATTTGATTGGATTTTACACATCAATCACAGGATGAAACACCATTCTTACCTGGCACTGCCCCGGGGCAATGGTGCCTGTGGTGGGCTCTACTGTGAAAAGTGCTAACCTACGAAAGCGGAACTGTATGGGAAGCTGTGAACAGTAGTTCTGCAAGACACACAACAGATCCACACGTTGGCCCATCACACAGGTAAGGAAGTCAAATCTTTGAGAGGGACTAGGCACTAGAGTCACAGGCAGGCCAGAACCTGTCACTGCCAGCTCCACACTGACATTACCTTAGGAGACAAGAAAAGACAGCTTTAATCAAAATGTTGACAATGTAATACAATGTTACTTCAAAGATTAGGAGCTGTTTTCTTAAGTCCTCACTTGGCAAAGATAGGAGAAACTAAATTTTATAAATGTGATGGTACTATTGTACGTGAGTAGTGAGAGCTTCTATACGTGCATCAGAGTACCATTGTGGTGCCTGAAGCCATGTTTGCTTCCAACAGACTCAAACAGCAAGAACAGAGAGTAGTCTTGCCGGCTGGCTGAGTAAGCATGCTTCCTCTCTTCACTGGATCTGAAAGACACAATATATAATCATCAACACGTTCACAGAAAATCAGCTCTCTTCAGGTAGAGAAGTTAATGCATTGATAAGCATTCAATCATCATAGACCGGCTACCTATTGCAGATCGGGCTGAAGCACACTCCCAGGATGGTTTGTTCGTAGGGTCCCAGATGACCCTGGTTGGGATCACATGTCAAAACTTGAGAGGCATCGTGGTTGTCGATGCTGCACTGTTGCAGCCTCTCCACCAGGGCGGCATCTGTGCTCTTCTGTAGGACCGTTCCCTAGACAGGTATCATCGATTTATTTTTCTGTTTTGTACAAAAGACTGTTTATCCTATTTCCAAATCATCAGCAACATAACTTCTTATCCTACAGCTGTGAAGACAGGCAACAGTACCTTTCCTCGGATAATTACTCACCTGCTCAGACCCAGCAGCACCATCCTGAAGTAGGCAGACCCAGTCACACGACTGGGCTGAGTTGTTTTTCAGAACCACATGCTCTACGCGGGACGTCCCAAAGTAGGCTGGTCCAAACCATAGACAGGACTGTGGAACGCCCTGTGAAATTGCAAAAAAATGTGTTTTGTTTCATGAGGGAAATATGCAGAAGAAATTACACATTAAATGCATTTAAAGTGCAAAATAACTAGGATGAAGACTTACCTCAATGAACATTATAACTACAGCTACAGTTACATTACAATGGTACTTTTTTTATACTAGTACAGTAGTATCCAGTAAAAAAGTAAAAATACTTCACTACTCAGTTATGTTTCAGGAGAGTTTGTACTTTGTACTCACTACTTTTGTAAAAATATGTTTATCATTACAAAATGATTTGTTAAATAGGTGATATCATGCAGACTACATGGTCATAAGACAAAAAGTTAGATTTGTTGTTGTTGTAACCTAACAGCAAAATCATAACTATTAGTTTAATTTTTTACCTTTTACTCGATTTGATTTCTTAATGTATGTGACAGAATTACTCTTACATTGTATAAATGCTTTCTCTATCTTGCCCTCTATGAGACAACATAGAGGGCTCTTGACAATATAATATTCTTTTCAAGTTTGAAATGCTTAATTGATGTGATTGGTAGCTGTTTTTCTTTATGTAAAATATGTTTGCTATTTACCTATTAAGATGTGTGTAATGTTGACTGGATTATAATTTTTGTTAATCTGAAGATTGTCCTAAGGTTTGAATGCCACTGCGATGATGAATTTTTTTTTCAACTTTCAATATTTAGGGATAGTTATCATCCAGAAAAATACTAGCAGCTAAATTAATTTCACTGACATGTGGTTTCTGATGGGTCAATTTGACTTCTAACTAAGTCATTTTTCCATGACATATCTTCTCTTTTACTCGTGTATAACATACTTTATCCACTAGTGCTTTTAAATAAATTGAACGTTGGTATCACCTTGATGTCAAAGAGCTCAAGGAGCTGCACCACAATCTCAGCCCTGATAGTGAGAACTACAGGAGTGCGGTTTTGAAGCTTCACCCTGGGACAAAGTACAGCAGTTAAAATGATTGAAATTAGTATGATTTTGTTCCATGGAATAACACAGGTATTCTCGACTGTCTTACAGTGCCTCCTCCTCAATCCGCCTCGGTTTGTCTGTGCGCAGTTCTAATTTCAGCCACTGGGTGGTGTGAGCTGCTACCACACCGCTGCAGGGCGAAACTGAGACTGAGGGGTCTCCGCTGTACTGCACCTGGAACTCTCCTGAACACACACAGACACGCTGATTGGAGTGCGACGGAGTGTGTAGATCATCTTTTTTTGGTGAATGAAAACGCAACCACGTGAAAAGCTTGTAGATCATTAGCCCCAAAATAACATGCTGATTTACCAGGTGCGGATCCGTGATTGGTCAGGGGGTAATATTTGGTGATCACCTGGCTGCTGGCTGAAATGCAGCCAAAGTTAAACTCTGAGTCCATTTGGAGGGAACATACCCGAGGGAAGCTGGAAACACACAATATCAAAACGTTGCAGGTGTGTGTTGCACGTAATGATGATGATAAAGGATGATGATGACGATGTTGTCGCTTACACCAGCAGTGGGATCTCTATTATCTCCTCGTCGTCAACATGAAGCCTAAGGCAGTCTTCGACAAACTCCTCTCTCCTTGGAGCGAACTCCACCAGGCCGCTTACAGACAGACCAGGAGCCACCGCTCCGGGAGGGCTCGAAGCAGAAAACTTGAACAACTTGTTGCAGCAAAAAGACGGAAAACACAAGGATGAAGGAACAAGGAAAAACAGGTCTATAAATGCACTAGTAGACACTAATTTGAATAAACATCAATAACCGTGTAACGGTGTGATGTTGGAGAAACACGGCACAGTGACATCACATCTTACAAATCCCTACATATGGGATAAAACTGATCAATTGATAAAAAAAAAAGCCTAGCCTACAACGATATTTAATCAGTTGAAGAATGCTACGTTTACAGCTACTGCTTGCAAGCTAATCTCGTCATATAAAATAACTGCTTATTCACTAACATAAGGTTGAAACGAGTGTAGCTAGTAAATATAATCTGCAGTTTGAGGTCCCGCACAACAACACAATTGAGAGTTACCTTTATTGCTGGCTTCTGAAAAATGAGTTTCTTGGAAGTTTTCCCGACATTCATTGCCGTGACAGTCATCCTGTAAACCTGTCCGACTTTCACGTCGACGAAGTGAACGAACGGTGGGTCCACTCGAATGCAATTTTGCGCCATTGAAACTTCGTTAAGTGGTAAAACACAGCAAATATGACCTACGCTCTCTTGAGAGATACATTCAATGCACTGAAAGCGTAAAATGTAACCGTCTTATCCGTCGAATCGTTTACATACCAACACACGGTTTGTTAAACAATTAGGTTGCGCTGGTGGTATCTAAGCGACGCGGCACATTAATTCGTTTTATTACTACGGGCAGCCTGGACGGGCGGATCTACTTCTGAAGTTGAGGGCGTGACGTCACCTGGACTTTGTGCACGCAGGTAACCATTTCCAGCGTCTTTAATTTTTCTTCATTCACGGAGTCATGTTGCTGCCATGACGCCATCCGTTCCCGGCAGATACTTGACGCCAAAAGTCAAGCGGGGTACCTAGAGTCCTGTGTACGAAGATTTTCAATGGACTACAAATTTCCATTGGACAGCGTGGGCCTAGAGTAGACTGAGCCCCGTAGGCGCCGAGGTGGGGAAAAAGTTCAGTAGCGTCACCCAAAATATACTCTACTCCCCGTCGGGGAATCGAACCCCGGTCTCCCGCGTGACAGGCGGGGATACTTACCACTATACTAACGAGGAGCTGCATAACCTAAAATGGCCGCCCTAGATCTAAATAGGCATTTTGTATCCAGCTATTATCTATATATATTTTCTGTATCCCAAAGTAACAAGGTTACATGACATTACACGACATGACGCTGATCCAGTTTTCTCATTTGCGCTTTTCCTGTCATGTTGCGGTTAATAACACCTAAGGAGGACTGAGTCCAATTTCTAGGCAGGACGTCGTTGACGTTAGGGCCGACGGGAAAATACTAACACTCCCCGTCGGGGAATCGAACCCCGGTCTCCCGCGTGACAGGCGGGGATACTTACCACTATACTAACGAGGAGATTTACGGCGGTCTTTTAATAACCACTAAAACTGGAGCCTTCCGCGGTTCTCACAGGCCTGGACAGTTCCTAAAATTACGATTCCTTGCATTAGATAAAACTCTTAAATAAGGCATAATTTAAACACGTTAATTGCGTCTCCTTCTTGGCTAACCACGTGATCTAAGCTTGCTATCATCAACCAGCGAGCCTTAGATCGCCATCTAGTGGGCCGCTGAAGCAGTTGTACAGCCAAATGGTTCATTTCCTTTTCTTTTAGTAATTAACGAAGCTAGTTGATTGTTTTATGTCTAAATGTGCTTTTTTTTCACAAGATGCACGATTTCAGTGACCTGTTACGTTTGAATTAATCTCAAATTTTAGTCATGTTACATCGAAAATTCAGCAATCAGGGGTGGAGCTTAGGTTACAAAAGGTTGAGAACGTACAGTGTAAACTAATTCAGAGGATACATTGGACTAAGGCAAGGTCGAGAATTTATAAAGATGTCAACCCTAATTGTATGAGATGCAGTCAGATTCCTGCAAATCATACATACACATCTTGGCACTGTTCATCACTTGTTGGTTTCTGGAAAGATATATTCACTACATTGTTAGAATTAATTAAGCAACAGATTGACCTGGATTCTCTAATTGTAATATTTGGGATTCGCAGACCCACCTTCCAATTGACCAAAATAAATAGGGACTTAAATGCTTTTGTAATTGATTGGCGAGAAGACTAATTTTATGCAATTGGAATCCCTTGTGCATTCATATTGGATAAAATGTATATGTATGTGTAAAATTGGATACGATTAGACATACGCTCAATGGATCAATAAACACATTTTATGCCAAATTTGTATGCAAAACAAGTACACTTCCACGCAGTTCCAAAATGATTTTTTTCCTTCTATGTATCTCTTTTTTTGTATTTATTCTTTTTCCTTCCCTCTCACTGGATGGTAGGACGGATGGACAAACACACGATTCATATGGTGTTAAGTATTGCATTGTTTGATCACTTGACCTATAAGAACTGTGATTACGTTTTATTTATTCAGGTTGTTTTTGTTTGATTTATTACGTGTATCTGTTGCTTTTCTGTTGTTTGTTCATCTGCTGTTTGCAATATGACATGTTGTACCAAACAGTTTACCAAACAAATAAGTGCAATTATTTTAATGACTTTTGTGAAAAAAAGGTTGAGGAGCTAAGCTTACTAGTAGCAACTACAGTTACAAAGTAGTAGCAACTTCATGCCATTGCAATCACAGATGCCCAGAACAAATATCTTCTGTTCTGAAGTGTGTGCAAAGTAGTACCATCCATTTAATTGTCAGGATATCTATAGGCACACTAAATATGTAATGGAATTTACAAACCAGGCTGCAGGAAACAAATTTCACTTAACAACCTAGGCTACACAGGCAGACGAAGCAACTTCCAAAGATGGACATCGACATTTGGAAATGTAATGGGAAAAAAAAGTTTTCCTCTTTGTTTTAATATGAATTTTCAAAGCCATCGATGATTAAAGATGTGATTTATTTCACTTAACAAAAGTATATTTTTGTATAGTAGGCTATGTTACAAAAATAAAATTGATACATCATTACTAAAAAAAAACAAAGAAATCTGTCAGAGGCAAAATTATACTGTGTCAATATTTATGTCTCACAACAAAATAAAACAATTTATATTAATAAATTTCAATGATCTTACATAACAGTACCTGGGTGCTCCCATATTTCCTCATCATCAACATAGGAGGCAGATGTGATTGTATTTGTGGATGTCAAATCGATGCTAAGACATTTTTCAGTTATGTCTTCCGCAGTTTGGATACAAACGCCTGTAACTTGCTCAGCGCCTGCCGTTCCATTTTGCGCAGAGTCCACTGGAGGATTCAGAAACAGTCCTGATTCCACGTGGTCACTTAGGACATGCTCATCCTCGCTGCACTCTTTCGCAGAGACATTAGTCTTGTCACAGCTTTCGGGCGTGCATGTGCCAGCCATGATGCCAATGGCTTTTAGGCCTGTGCTTATTAATGGAGGTTCCTGGTGGCCAATTCCTGAGGTGACTGTAACTCCATGAAATGCAACCTCATCCTCTGCTGAACTTTTATCTACTTTATCCACACCTGCAGACTGTAACAGTCCTCTCACTTCCTCGGGTTTCACTTCATGCCTCTGATCGTGCTTGGGAGGCATAATAGCTGGTGAGGCCTCGATTTCCACAGGGTACTGAGGTCTGCTCTCCAGCCCAAAAAAGTTGTTTCGGACAACATAACGTACACACTGTAGCAGAACATTTCTCTCATGTCTGATATCTGGAGCCAGTAACTGAAGAAAACGAGGAAAGGAAGAAATGTTAGTGGTAGGAAGTGAATGTGTTTGTTGATGTTTGTTAGCATTATCCCAACGGGCTACTCACCATCTCAAGTAGTGTCGGACGTCGTTCCTGAGGTGTGATATCCCGCTGTCTTCCTCTTCTTCCCCCTCTGCCTCTCCTGCTGTTAGGTGCTTTAAGAGCTGAATTGAGCTTAGGGTCTCTCTGCATTTCTGTATTTAGCGAGAAGGTATCAGTGCCTCTACGGGGTCCATTGTCCTGGGACTTCAGTGGTATAGCATTTAACAGAGCCTGGTTTTGTTGCACCAGTTTTTTGGCTTGTTGGATGGGGGTGGCTGAAACACAAAGAAAAACAAAAAAATAGTACATTAACGATTTAACTAACAGTTGCCAGAATGTGTGTCAATGGCTGTTTCTCTGAGGCAAGGGTCAAGAAGAACGCAGTCAACTCACTCTCTGGTTCCTCATCACTTTCACTCGCACTCATGGAGCCATAGTTGGCCATCAAGGAACCCAGACCTGAGCTCATCTGTTTTGGGGCCACAACTAGACCACCATTCCTGGAATCTGCAGCTGATTCGTCTTTATCTGAATCTGGAAGCACATACAATAGACATTGAAATGGATGGATGCAGAAAATTGATTACATCCTGGATATATGTAAAATCCACAGGTATTTATATTCTTTTGTCTCAGTCAGGTGAATCACTCACCAGGGTCATTGTTGACCAGTGCTCCAAGCGGATCTCCCTCCCTGCAGGGCTGGGTCAGGTGAGGAGGTTTCCCTACACCACTGCTGTGTGAAGGGTTATGGCCTTGAGGTTTTCGCCCTTGAAATCCTCTGTTGCCCCATCCACGACTTTGACCCCGTCCCCGTCCCCGACCTCGTCCTCGCATTCGGCTGCCCATAATATACAAATCCGGTTAGACTATGTATTCTCAGCTCAACTGACATGTCAAAACCAGCATTAAACCAACACTAATCGTAAAGAATTCCATTTCAACAAAAGTCACAAATTTACCCAAACTGAGTAGTTTCTAGGACGCCTCCCGTCTCTTCCCGGACATCCAACAATTTCTGTTTGTTCTGAACATTCTGAATCGTTGGATAATTCCTGGAAACATAAATCAGGGCTTCACTGAGCAACTGCATTCAATACAGTGTATAGTTTCATGCTATACTGTAATGTTGTGAAAACGTTATAAAACAGCAAGGAGATCTTTGTCAATACTAACTTGCGTCTCTCGTCTCTCCACTTTGCAATCTCGTCTGGGGTGTCCAGCTTTATTCTTTTAGCTCCTGGTGCGTGGGTCTACCAGCGTGGACATTAAGACACTAACATTAGTACAGAAAACACAGAGTCTGACAAGCTGCACAGTGGGCTTTATCACTTACATTTTTCCAATGGAAGCTGACTATTTTTTCGTGAGCCATGAAGCTGCAGTCTGGTACAGAACACTGGGGGGATGATCAATGCAGTCAGTAATGTTGAAGGCATTATCATAAATAACATGAGATAAAGAGGGAGTTACAAAGTAAAATCTGCCGAATTACCTTGACATGCTGCGCAATATGTTCATCATACTTGTCTTGGTTTTTGAATCCCCGGTCACAGGTGTCACAAAAATGGGAATATTCGGGTTCTTTCTTATTTTTTTGCTGCGGGTTAGGTACATGCTCATTGTCAGCATACTTCCGTAACATGAAAAATCTTTAGGAGATGTGTGATCTTTTGAATGCTTCTTACCTTTTTTCCCCGATTGGTGGGTGGTCCGTAATTCTGTTTTCCGCCTCGATATCCACCTCGATGTCCTCCACAACCAAAATTTGGACCTGAGGATAAGATTGTTTCACTCGTGGCAGTACACACAATTGCATTGAGACACTGCACTCAGTTCTTAACATTTCATTTGGACCATGGGTTAATTTTTCTATCAATAATCTTCTGCTATCTTTGCGGCTTTATTTTCCTTCTATGTAAATGCCTGCCTCCTCATTTCAAACACAGATATGACCCAATGGTCATTATTTATCAAATATGAATGAAAACAAACTACAGTACATTTATAGTACCCTACATTAAAGTACACAAATGGCAGAAGAAGCCTTGCTGGATGGGTTGCTCACCATGTGGTCGGCTTGGTCCACGGCTTCCATAGCCTGATGGACCACCAAACCCTGGTGGTGGCCCGTGACCCCAGCCCGCCTGGCCGCTGTAATCCCAGCCGGGTTCCACTGGCGTCTCGCACCAGCTCCACATGCTGGGGTGGAAGCTGCTGGAGCCGGGCTGCTGCTGCTGCTGCTGGTGTGGTGGGAATATGGAGTTCGGTGGAGGACAGGCAAAGTCCGGAGGGGGGTAGTGTCCCTCTTCGTTCATACTTACTGCACGACCGGAGTCTTTATTAACGTCGACAGATATCTTAACTTAAAGTAAATTCAAGTCTCGCCCCATGCCGCGTTCACATGTGCTTGTTTTGCTCTTGCGGGCACATCATGTACGTCATTTCCGCGAGATTTAGAAAGCCAAATTTTTTTTTCCCAATATTAAAAAAAAAACTCCAGTAAAACGTTAGCAAACTACAAGTGGTTAAAATTACAAACAAAAGCCAACTAAAGCCGGCGTATAACTTTAACACATTTTTAATTAATTGCATTTATACTTCGTGGCGCAGTAACTTCTCGCGAGATTCAGATCAAGCGCCTTCTGAGTTGCCAGATACCTGAGAAACTCGCTGCAATTAAGTTGCCTTTCCTCTCTGAATTATTGGTTAGATTGATACAGCTTCCAGATAATATGGTTTTCTTTTACTTTGTTTCACACCCTTTACATTTTGCTTCGTACAGTCTTGACAATTCTTTAAAGATTGAATATCGTTTTAGGGATGCAAAACAAGTCGCCCATTTGCACGTTCGTCCCTAAAAATGTTGGCAATGCTAACGTTGACCCATCGTGCTTAAAATCTAAACAAACACCAGTACTTTATAGATACTATATATATATATATATCATAAATGTTGTTTCATAAGGTGAATGTTTTATGCAATAGTTTACACTAAGAATTTCTAATACTAGCTGAAAATGAACGTAAACCAATTCACACATGGAGTGTTTTTAAAACATGATCTGGCAACCTTGCTATTTCCGGGTGCGCTGTCTCTCGCCGCATGTGGTTCACTGGCAGAAACAGCAGCGTGGTGACCGACAGTCAAGTCCAAAGACTCTCTGTTGAGAGAGTGAAGAAACAAGGAAAATATCCGAGCAGCTGGCAAAATGCTCGTGCTATTTGAGACCGCCGCTGGATACGCGATCTTTAAAGTACGTGCTTGGTTTGATTTTCCTGAGGAGCAACGAAAATACGGATATTTGTCAGTTCATTACTCGATCTAGCTGGCTAGGCCACATAGCCAGTTAACTAGGCTACTACAAGTTGAGTGGCGGGGAAATCAGCGATCGTCAGCGTCAAGAAAATGACAACAGCTTTTAATTAACAGTCCAGCTTTATATCACCTAGGTGAATTGTTTTACGTGGACACTGTCGCCTTGGTATTTATACAAAGAAGAGTTATGTGAGTCGTCTTAGGGCCCCGGTAACCACGTGTGCATGCTGAAGCTAACTGACTGCACACAGAACTTTTCACTTGCACTGTGGTAATTTTGAAAACTAAAGCTTTGCCTCAATTATTAATGATCGGCACCCAATACGACTCGGACGCAATGAGATTTTATCCATTCTTGCCAATTACGTGCTGCACATCTTTCAATATAATTAAGGTGCAACTTTGGCATTGCAGGTCCTCGATGAATCCAAACTGCAGGAGGTGGACAGCCTATATAAGGAGTTTGATACTCCAGAAAAAGCTAATAAAGTGTAAGTATAGAGACTACTTGTAAGGTGTACAATAAGAAAGTTGCCATGTTTGATTGTGTATTTTAAGTGATATGTTTTGAACGTCTGTTTTACCATTGCTAGTGTGAAGCTGAAGCACTTTGAGAAGTTTCAGGACACAACTGAGGCCTTGGCAGGTAATGATACATTCAGTCTGTATGAACAAATGTATAATATCAAGAATATCTTTGTGGTCTGTGATGCATTTCTGCATCTGATGAAAATATGAGGCTTTCAGCAGTATTCGTCACTACCGCTGAGACCACAGTCTGTAATTGTAAAAATTGTCATCTTCAGTTTACGTCTGAAGAAGAATTACAGTGGTTAAAGTTGATAGTATGGAGTTTGATGAGATTGTTCTACCTCAACCCCACAGCTGCCACTGCCCTGGTTGAGGGCAAAATTGGCAAGAGTTTGAAGAAAATCCTGAAGAAGGTCGTTGCCAAGGAGGCTCATGAGCAGCTGGCCATCAGTGATGCAAAGCTTGGTGGTGTTATCAAAGTAAGTTATCCAACATTTAAATAATTTGAGATGCTATTCATATGATTAACCATGGCTCTGGCTTCCAGGACAAAATGAACCTGAGCTGCATCCACAGTCCTGCTGTGGCTGAACTGATGAGATGCATCAGGAGCCAGATGGAGAGTCTCATCACTGGACTTCCTCCTCGAGAGATCAGTGCTATGTCCTTGGGTTTGGCTCACAGGTAAGCAGCAAACAGATCCGCTGTATAATAAAGTAGCTGCCCATGATTACTCTTTGCTGTCTGAAACACTGTGTGGATTTTCCTCAGCATTCGTCACTACCACTGAGGCAACAATCTTCATTTGATGTCAGAGAATCACAAATGGTAATTTAATAGTGCATTAACCCACTTTTTTTTCCTGTTTTCCAGTTTGTCCCGCTACAAGCTGAAGTTCAGTCCAGATAAAGTGGACACCATGATCGTGCAGGCTATCTGTAAGTTTTGTTATTTGTGCAATACAAAAAAAACATGTCACTGTTTTCTGAGGGATTAATCTAAATTCCTGTTCCTGCTCTTTGTCTCTTCAGCTCTTCTGGATGACCTGGACAAAGAGCTCAACAACTACATTATGCGCTGCAGAGAGTGGTATGGGTGGCACTTCCCAGAGTTAGGAAAAGTGATCACAGACAACCTGGTTTACTGCAAAAGTGTCCACAAAATAGGTAGTTATACTAACCAGTGCTGAACATAATCACTCACAAAGTGCTTCACGTTGGAGAGGCAAAGTGATCCTGGTTGGCTTAATGTTTATCTCACATGCTCTGCGTAGGTGATCGAACAAATGTCGCCGGCAGTGATTTGTCAGACATCCTGCCTGAGGAAATTGAGGGTGAAGTTAAACTGGCAGCAGAAATCTCCATGGGAACAGAAGTGTCAGAACAGGATATAGACAACATCAAACACCTCTGTGAGCAGGTATGTCTGTTTCTTTACAACTGTGTGTCTCACTGCTGGATTGTGGAGCTCGGCTGACTGTGGTGATGATGATGACATTTGTCTTTATCTTGAAAGAAACCGTGTATGTTTTTCAGTCACTACCTCATCTGAACAGTTAGGATGGCATGACCTCTGTTGTCACTGGTCTTGTGATGGTTGTGCTGCTAGTTATAGTCTGAAATGTGTTGTTTATTTTCCCACAGGTGATTGAGATTTCGGAATACCGTGCTCAGCTCTATGACTACCTGAAGAACCGTATGATGGCTATTGCCCCCAACTTGACCATAATGGTTGGGGAGCTGGTGGGTGCCCGTCTCATCTCGCATGCTGGTGAGTCATAGAGAGGGGAGGATAGAAAAATCAGTCGAGCGGTGATGATGAAGACAGCATGTCACTATCCTGATAACACCTGATGGTTTTAAGTCACTACCTCATCTGAGCTTGATTTCTTGTGGTTTATCATTCTATATGCAGTATCCCCTTTGGGCACCAAATGTTTATTTGTGTATTTCTTTACTATTAAGGGTCCCTGTTGAATCTGGCAAAACATCCAGCCTCCACAGTGCAAATTCTTGGAGCAGAAAAGGCTCTTTTTAGAGCACTGAAGACCCGCAAAGACACACCTAAGTATGGTCTCATATACCACGCCTCTCTTGTGGGCCAGACCACTGCTAAGAATAAGGGCAAGGTGAGGCCGGAAGAGGGTGAATAGCCCACCATGTTGGTAATGACCACAGTCAACAAAATTACGTGAGTTCTGATATTCATTCTCTGCTCATCCAGATCTCCAGAATGCTGGCTGCAAAAGCGGCCCTGGCTATCAGGTATGACGCTCTGGGAGAGGACACAAATGCTGAAATGGGAGTAGAAAACCGTGCAAAGTTGGAGGCTAGACTGCGCCAGCTTGAAGAAAGAGGAGTAAGTGCAACCTCGAGACCAGAATGGTGGTGGAAATGCACGTTTACACTCACTTGCATTCTAATCTTGTCTTCTCCACACTTTGTTTTCAGCTCAGACGCATCAGTGGAACAGGCAAATCAATGGCCAAGGCAGACAAATATCAACACAAGAGGTGATCAGTAATGACATGCTATACACTCCAAATTTGGATATTTGCAAATGAGCACTTATGGTGTTAAAAGGAGCCTTTTTTTTTTCTTTTTTTTTTTACAGTGAAGTGAAAATGTATGATCCGTCTGGGGATACTACAATTCCCTCCACCTCAAAGAAGAGGAAGTTTGAGGAGGTAGAGGAGACCGAAGAAGAGCCCGCAACAACACCAGTCCAAAAGACCAAAAAACCCAAGAAAGAACCAGTAGCAGAAGGTAGGCATATTTGGAGCTCACTGTGGCATCTTGTGTGGCTTCGCTCACGCTCATGTACCTGATTGGTGTCCTCTCTGTATCTAATGTAGAAGAACAAGAAGAAGAAGCAGCAGCGTCAGAAGAGCCTCCTAAAAAGAAAAAGAAAAAGAAGGAAAAGAAAGAGGAGGCTGCTGCTGAGGAAGCCATGGAGGAAGAGCAGGCGTTAGAGGTAACAGAGGTAAGATCAAGACAAAATGGTGGAACCACTAGAACTAATTCCTTGTCCACATGTACACACGTATATTGTAAATTAAAATTTAATTCAAAACTTGTGCTTTTGTGGACGTGATTTGTTCTTTTTTTTTTTTTTTTTAGAATGTAGGACGATAACATCCGTTTTACCAAATACCCACGTATGCATCAGTCTTCTTGTATTGGAAAATGCTCACTTTTTTTCTCTTTCTAGTCAACAGAGAAGAAGAAAAAGAAGAAGAAAAAGAAGGAAAAGGAGGAAGAAGATGAAGACTAAAGGACAGAGTCTATATTTTTTTAGTTTATATATCATTGTACATTTGTATCGGATCAACCCGACTGTCCATGTCCAACAACAAAGTCCTTGAATGAATCTTTTTATTCTGGAGTGAGATGTGGTTGCTAAGCACACTGAATACATTTCAAGTCCTGAAATGAGTGAAATTATTAATCTAATTTTTTAATTCTGGTTAGTTTGTAATCCACCCTGTTATGAGTTTTTTTATGTTGCCAGCTTATTTTGGAAGACATCTGTATCAGAGGTATCAACATAAACTGAGTGAGCTTGTCATGAAGTGTTTCATACCTTTTTTTTTTTTACGGCAGACTTAATTGTCTGACTGATCATCTGCCTTGATGAAATAAAACACTCGTTTCGCTGTAGTGATTTGTTTGAGCTTATTGAGTGCTTGTAGTCAATGAATTGTCCCACCACATTGTAAACTGAATTTAGGAATCAGTGAATGACTAGGGATAAGGGATTTTTGTAGCTAGAAGTGTGAATGGATTAATTAATTTAACTTTATTGTTGCAAATATGCTGAAAGTTCAGTCTTTCCATGTTATGTCGTGTATTTATATAGCCCAGTATTATGACCATTGTCTCAAAAGGCTTTTCAGTTACAATATTACACTTAGCTGTACGATGCATTCACAAGCGGCTTAGCAGGACCTTAATGATCAAACTCAATCTCGCAGAATGTATTTTAGTTACTTTTACCACAAAAAAACAGCTGGTACACTAAATACAGTACATTTATAGTTCACATTCAGTAATGTTTAAATGAAGACAAAACATTTATGAGATAACCAGGAAGAAGAAGCCCACATTATACTTGATAGTAATATAAATTCCCCAGTATTGCTGTTGCTGTTTGGATCTCAAGGTGTCTATAACTTTATAACTTTGGTTCAAGTTTCTTATATAAACAAGCATAAACCATGCTGAAATGCATCGTAGCAGGTTCTGCCATCACAGACGTTTCTGTGTGGCTGCCTGTGACCTTATGTCTCTGCGTTAATGGGCCATGGCAAAAGTGAGAGAACAAGGAGCCATTAAAAATAAATTCATCATTGAAGATTCTGACATGATGCAGTGGACAGATATGCAAAGACACATTTTGTGAGAATTATTTTCTGATTTTTTTTAAGTCATAACTAAATTTAAGAAGCATTTAATTGTGAGATTGTATACTGCAGCCACATGCTTGATGAATTTTGTGCTAAAAAGCTAAATCAAATTTCACTCCAGTGCTGGAAAGTCCATAAGCAGTAGTGAGAACCTGGAAATAGAACAAAAACACAATTTAATCTGCCACGTGAGACTCTTTTCTTTGAGCAATATTGTAATGTTAAAGATTCTGTGTGATTTGTGTTATTGATGCAAATAAACTGCTGATTAACCCGACATGACAACATTTCTTATCTCACTGTTACGCTGCCTCTTTATCAAATGTGGCAATGACAGGAACGGCAGTACAGCCATCAACAGATTATCCTGGTGTTCCTGAGAAGCCCATTGCTGGCAACAAAGACCCAGAATGGGATTGAATGTTCTGAATGTCTTCTATTCAGGGATTGAGTCCAACCCTTGGTGGAGCTCGCATTCGCCAGGTTTCCAGGTGCTGAGATCACCATTGCAGCAGTTAGAGGAGATCCTGAGCCAGGTCCCCTTCTCACTTATGGATATGCTTTGGCTGCACAGATACTCTGACTTAAAATAGAAAGGTCCATTTCATCAATGATAGCGCATCACTTCTTTCTTACTGTGCTGTAACTATACTTCGTGAGGCAGGATTACTGCACACTGTCATGCTCTTCTTTATTGTGAAGTCACTCCGTGCTGTCACAATTCTAGTATTAAGTTCCAAAAACATTTGTGTATTGGAGGGTATCTAAAGTCCGTGAATATCCACAGGTGTGATAGTTTAGTGCCTTGGTGGCTCACCAGGTTAATGTTGAAATGCCCTACGTATTGTGAAAAAAGACGTGAGCTCGTGTCAAATTCATTTTATTATTTATTATTATTTTTAACAAATATTTGAACAAAGATGAGTAAGAAAATCAAATTCAATTGTTTTTTTTATTTTGGTATTTAAAAAAAAACGTTTTAAGATCTCGATTTTCACTTCTTACCAGCTGGTGGCGCTGAAGCTCACTTCGTTGATTGCCAACTGCAATAAAATATTACTAAGAAGAAGTCACGAACACCGATCCACACCATCGATCGACTTCATCTGTGTTCGGCAGAGACGCCTTGGCGCATACCACATGGCTGCATGAGAGTCAGATGTGTTATGAAGTAGTAACTTGTCCTATATTCGTTTTGTAGATGTCCATTTCGTGACTAGTGTTTTTTTTTAAACTAAGAACATGTCGCAGTTACAAGCAAGGTTCTTCACAGAGAACAAAAAGTGAGTTTTGACGCGGTTTTCTATGGAGATACATCTTAAAAAAGACGCATATAGCTAGTTAGCGGTCTGACTTGCTAGCTACATACCGCTAATATATTCGTTAAGTTGTTGGTTGTATGGAAGACATTACCATGTTCTTGACTAGTGGAGCAATTACGTATTTAACACAAACTGGTTTATAGCGTTTTTATGACACCACATCTATGGTTTACATCTTTTTAAAGGTATGCAATAGACGATGTCCCATTTTCAATCCCAGCTGGCTCTGAAGTCCAGGACCTCAGCAATCTCATCAACAAGCTACTGGAATCTAAGAATGGTAAGGCTCACTAATATACAACAATAAAAAATGTCTTGTTTTTAGCAAGCAAACAATCTATAACTGATATACCAAATATTATATCAACCTATTTTGCCAGCAAGCTTTGTTACTCCACTTATATAGTGTACGTTTAGCATGCATGATGTCAGATCGTTTACAAAATCTTGATGACCACATTGTTTTTACAGCATCTCACACCAAAGTGGAGTTTGACTTCCTGGTTAGGGGTCAGTTCCTACGGACGCTGCTGTCCACTCACATGGAGACAGAAGGCATATCAACGGTATGAGGAAGTCACTCAGAGTAGAATGACTGTGATGTAGGTTTTGGCGATATGTCAAAAGTTTCCTATCAGCACTGCTTAAATTGGTGGTTGCTAATATGTTTGTGGTGCATTGCTTAATATCAGTGGATATGTTAGCGACAAGAGCTGAAACCTGCAACCAAATATTTGCTTTCATCCTCCTCCAAGCACAATCTAGCGCCTAGGACGCTCTTTCATTTCTCATTGTGCAGTATGAACATTGCTGTTAAGCATGGATTTCTTACTCACCAAAGTAGTAATGAAGTATCAAATTCAATAAATAGATAGCAGTTAGTCACTTTGTTTTTGTCCGATTGTGTACTCAGCAAGATACTTACAGTAGACAGGCAAAGGCGGTCATTATTGAAATAGACTTTAGACTTTTTGAGATTAATGTATTGATACCTGACTACCAGAGAACAGAAGTTTGGTTGCTTGAAAAACCAATATCACAGCAAAGGCAATCTTGTATGAAAATGGTAACATAAAGGTAGTTTCTTCCTTTGCACTGCATTGCAGGCATACATTTAAATAACCAAAAGACTTTAAATCTGAAAAATAAAAACAAACAGCGATCGCCTGACCTTAATGTAATGTGCACCTGTCAGAATCGTGAGCTGAAACAATTGAAGCACGTTTATATAGATTCATTTAGACTATGGATAAGTAGAGATAGAGAGCCCTACATAACAGACAAGGATTATGTAGATGTTCAAATGAAGACATAAGCAATGTCTGTGTGTGTTTCAGGAAGAAGTGGTGGAAATTGAGTATGTAGAGCGGATCACAGCCCCTGAGCCTGAGGAGTGCATGATGCACGATGACTGGATCAGCTCTGTAGATGCAGATGCTGAATGGTAAGTCTGGATTCAGCCTGCAGAGAATGGCACCCAAAATATCTCAAATCCTTTAAACTCTGAGGTAACAGCCAATGGGTCCCTCTTCACAAAGTTTTTTTGATTAGTAAAAAAGTCAGATTTTTCCAAAATCCCTAAATTTGTATAATGCACCATGGGATGCATTCTGGTGAAATCTGTACTAAATATAGTACCCACCACACCTACAAAAAAATCCCATGGCTTCAAAAAAAGTTTTACATTAATATCATTTAGCTGATGTCGGACAATTTCAAACCTTCTGGTCAAGATTTGTATCCTCACCATGTCGGTTCTCTGCAGGATCCTGACAGGGTCATATGACAAGACAGCCAGGATCTGGTCCGTTGAGGGAAAGGCAGTGATGACGGTGGCTGGGCACACAGATGTGGTCAAAGATGTGGCTTGGGTCAAAAGAGGTGAGTAGGACTTTCCCTCTGCTATTAGAAATTCCAGCATTTCTACTGTCGAGTGTAAATAAGGTGCCGTGCATGTCACAGCCACAGGCCACATCAGAGGCAATTTTGTTACTATAGCGTTGAAAATGAGCTTTTCACCGCTAAACATCACACTGTGGCCAACCCAACTCATAAGTACCTCAATTGCACCATCTAATGGTCAACTAATTGTATTACCAGTGTGGTTGGTATCATGAGTGGAAATCGCACTGGTGTGAAAAAGATCAGTGTGGCCAGCCAACAGGCCATCTTACTCTTTTTATGCTTTTGTGCAGATGGTTTAACCTCCCTTCTTCTGACGTCATCTCTGGACCAAACCATTCTACTGTGGGAGTGGAACTCTGAGAGGAACCAGGTGAAAGCCAGACATTGCTGTCGAGGACACACAGGGAGTGTTGACACCGTTGCAACAGACCCCACCGGCTCAAAGGTAAAGAGTGACCAAGAGTGTGATGACAAAAGGTATAGAAAACAGTTGGATGTCATGGGATAGTGGAAGCTTTTATTCATCAGGCAAACTTTTTTTTTACCCTGTTCAGTTTTGCAGTGGCTCCTGGGACAAGATGTTGAAGATTTGGTCTGCAGGTATGTTACCATTGACTCCATTTGAAGTCACATTTGAGTGGTACTCTGATGATAACAAAACCTTTTCCACTGTCAGTGACTACAGATGAAGCAGATGAGGTAGAGGAATCCGGTGACAGGCCAAGGAAGAAACAGAAGACTCAACAGATGGGCCTGACCAGGGTGAGCTCTAAATCTACTCAGTGTGTAATGGCTGCATTGTAGAGACAGAACAATTAACTGTAACTCACAGTAAAGACTATCCAGCAGGCAGTCAGCCACAGGGTCCCAGACACAGACACAATACATACTAATGCACGATATGCAATATGGATTTCTTTGGGGAAATGACAACATGGCGTAAAGCAGTGACAGCACTCCTAAAAGATGTTTTTTGTCGTTTAAGAGAACAAAGTCTGAATTGTGTTCGTTTGTTGGATTTTATAAAAGTGCTAAGAGAAACTTGATAGCAGGGCTTCAGCGTGTGACGTTTTTTACGTTTTTTTGTGGATATCATGTGAAACACCATGCTGGAGGGAGAAAGAATCTGTATGTGAATCTGTGTGTGAGAGAGTGAGAGATATACTGCAAAATTTGCATAGTCCACAATGCACAGAGGCAATGTCTGCAAAGTATACCCTGCGCTGTGCTGTCAGCAATGTCAATTACCTGTGTCGGCCACGTGCTGTGTTCACGCTGCTCCAGTGAAACAAACTATCAATTCTCATCACAAAAGTTAAAAATCAAAATTATTTCAGTGTGTGCATCAGTGGGTTTTTTTCATACTTTTTCAGCCCGTTTTTAAAAAACTATAATACTGACAATCATGATAATTTAGCTCACGATAATGGTGATATGAAAATTTCATACATTACATCTTCACTGCATTACCATTCCGCGATGCGTCCTAAGTCAGTTTCCGCTTTCTTTCGTGCATACTGTTAAGCCAATTTCAATTTCAAACTGGCAGGCAAAGAGAGTATCCAGAATTCCCAGATGGATATGTTGAATAAATCTTTGAAAACTGCCTCTGTGAACGTGTTTCTGAAAATTTTAATTCTGGCAGTATTGACAGGAAACTATCAGCAGATAATCAAGTCAGCGAAAGTATTTCCCAGGTGATAGTGGCTGCCACAGTCTGTAGAAAGGATTGTACCCAAGCAGCACGGTGGCTAAGTGGATAGCAGCGTGGCCTGCTTTTTGTTTGGAATTTGCATGTTCTTTCCTCATCTGTCACCAATGGTCTGTCCCTAATGATAACAAGCAAACAAATCCGCGTGTGTGCATTCTTCCACACTCCGAGGGTTTTTGAAACTGCATTTAGACCAAGATGTATGGACTGGAAAAAATCACCTCTCAATTTCTAACCCCAGACTCCCCTGATGACCTTATCGGGACACAATGAAGCAGTGTCGTCTGTCCTGTGGTGTGATAGTGAGGAGGTGTGCAGTGGATCCTGGGACCACACAATCCGTTTGTGGGATGTGGAGACTGGAGAGATGAAGGCGACACTGGTAAGACACACTTACGAGCAGAAATAGTATTAAACCTGACTAAAATTTTCTTTGAGTGTGTTTTTTAGTAGCAGATGTGTGCATTTTCTTTGGTATGACATTATGAAATTTGTTAAACAGCTGCATTTCAATTGCATTCACTTTGATAAACTTGCCCTTTCAACAGACGGGCAGCAAAGTGTTTAACTGCATCTCCTACTCGCCTTTGTGTCGACGGTTGGCATCAGGCAGCACTGACAGGCACATCAGGCTGTGGGACCCTCGTACCAAAGGTACAGCTGTTAGATACCACAGATGTCTTCTAGTCTAAAACCTGCGTTTAATCAAATAAATTGTGTGTTCTGGAAAGGTCACTTTTACCCTCTCTCCACTTCAGATGGGTCTCTGGTGCTGCTCTCACTGACCTCCCACACAGGATGGGTCACCGCCGTGAAGTGGTCACCTTCACATGAGCACCAGCTGGTCTCCGGTTCCCTTGACAACCTGGTCAAACTGTGGGATGCCAGAAGGTCAGTGAGTGTGTCATTGTCTCTGTATATTTCCTTATTAAATGGCACAGCTTGACCTATAAAACTCAGAGTGGTACAGGTCTTTATCAGATTTTTTAAAACTCTTGCTGCTACAGTGTGTGAAAGGTCTCCTAGATGTGGAAGGCAGGATATCCTTGTCATTCCACACATCAGAGAGAAAACCGTTTTGTATTAGCATCACCTCTGTCTGGAACAAACTTCCCTTCTCACTCAACATAACCTGGCTGTATTGTCTTCCAGCTGTAAGGCTCCTCTGTATGACCTGGCCGCTCATGAGGACAAAGTGTTTTGCGTGGACTGGACAGAAAGCGGGGTGAGACACACTTGATTTTCCACATATTTAGCAGCGATAAATACAGATGGATAAATTAGCCAGGAAATCTGTGCATAACTTTGTCTCTCTTTTTTCATTCTCAGCTCATGTTGAGCGGAGGTGCAGACAACAAACTGTACACCTACAAATACTCAGCCTGTCAGACAGACGCAGGAGCGTAGGCACAACCACCAGCTTCGACTAGAGCGATCCACCACACCATCATGTCAGACAAACAGACAGACACCCACAGCCTCGAACATTTATATCAGTGTTGAAACGGGCAGAAGAAAGTAGCAGTGATGTGGTACTGTGTTATTTGCCAAACTTCTCTGCTTTGCTGTCCTGGTTATTTTTACTTTAGTTTTTATGAGAGATTGCCTTTGTATACATATAACCTGGAAAACTCTATAAATTAATTTTGTCTCCTAAATGTTGTGTGTTAATTATTGTTGGTGTCGACAATTCACTCGTTCACTTCATTGTATTGCTTTGTTTTTTGTGTTTGTTTTGAAGCTTTATAACCAAGCAAAAGAAACAAAATGTAAATAATGAAAAGTTAAGAGGAATGTTAACGTAAATGTTGCCTCAAATTGCCTGTGAAATTGTTTGGTATTTAAGGTCACGTTAACCTCACATGTTTTGCAACTATTTTATGTTATCTATTTCCTCAAGTTTCTGAAAACCCGTTGAATAATAGGACATATCCTCCTCTAACTGGTTCAACGGAAGAGCACAGAAAAGAGAGAGCTCCACTCAGGAAGGAGAAAGTAAAAGCAACAGAATGTCAGCAGCAAGTAAAGTCTTCAAAACAATGCCAACAACTTAAAAAACACAGAACAACTGCACATTAGTAAAATATCTTGTTTTCATATGGAGGGGCAGCCACCATGTTCAATTAAAAACAACTAACAACCTGTAACAAAATACCACTGTCCTACTTAATAGCAAGAGGAGGTGATAGAGAAACGAGCACATGAAAGAGGATGTGGCCAGAAAGGAACAGGTCAGAATGATGCTGCGGGAAATCCCAAAAAGCCACTCAATGGGTTGCAGTTCTAGTTTTAGGTGGGCAGAAGTTGCCATCCTTGTCTTGGGTGCACAGAGGCAATAGTTGGTACCACAATGGCAGATCTCTGACAGTCTCCTTCCCAACCCTGCACAGATATGCAAGATTGGAAGATCTGTGATTAAAAGTTTAATAAAGAGTTCCTTTTGAGAAAAAGGAAGAGAAATCATTATGCTAAAGACATTCACTGATCCATTACTGCACACTGTATGGTACATTGTTTGTAATAGGCCATGACAATGCCTCTGAAAATGCTCTGCAGCATCCAAGTATTCTTTGAACAAAAAAAACCCACCCAATTCTACACACCTGAAGAAGTATTACCTGCTAGTGGTGAACAGATCATGTGATCTTTGTTATGTCCTGCGCTTCAGCGACCCCTAGCGGCGAATGAGCTCCACAGCTGCTTTGCATATCCTGTTTCTGTGACTCTGAGTACGATGATGACGAGTTAGAGAGGAGGCTAATTGAGCTCTGCTACATCGATGCTCGGAGTGCGGAGCCAAAATCAACACAAGGTAGAGTGACAATCATATTATCGTGCATCTTAACATTCTATAGTGCAAAACCTGACTTTTATTTGGATGTTCCGCTGACGTTTTCCAGCTGCGACACTTCCTACAAATGCTAGCTTAACGGCTAGCCTCTTGTCAGACGTTTACTGTTTCACTCACATACATTCTTTCTTCAAGTTTTTTTTTACCTTGTCGCGAAATCATTCTTAAGATTACTAGAATGTCAAAGTGGTGATTCAATTTTCCTTCATTTTTCCCAAGTGTAACAGATGTTTTCTGGTAATCGAACACCTGCCCTAAAGCCAGCTGGCTCTCATGTCTATAGGCAGGTGCTCCACCAACCATGTTAGATTAGCTATTTAGCTTCTAGCACAGATGTTGCATGTTGTAATTTGTTTGTTCTACGACTAAAGCAACACGTTATAACGTAATTACAGAGGACAGGGAACAAATCCTTCTGTACATTGTGGTGAAAAAATGGAAAATGAAGTTGTCATTTCAATAAATTTAGTGCTAGAATTTTATATTATAGTTCTACAGCTGCTGTCTTATCAAAGAGAAGTATTAACCTCTTAGGTAACCTCTTGTGTGTCCATCTTCAGAAAGTTTCATTTTAAGAATAAGAGAAATCATATTCCCACAGATACCTAATTTATCAAGATTTATTCTGGTAAATTTCCATTAAAAATATAATAATAATACATAAGTATTCATAAAATGATACCAAACACACCGATTATAAATAAATAATTATAAATAATTTTTATAAAAGTAATGCTACCTTTGGTTTGAAAAGATCCATTATATTGATCCAAGTCCCTAAAATTAAGTTTATTTAAGTCCCTTAAATAACCCCAAATGCTTGATACACAAGTGTTCCCAATTACCAGTTCATATAGCAGTTTTAAGGGGTTAATATGTGCTTGTATGTTGGAGTCCACAGTTATGTTACATTATGTTATATTATTTGACCTGAAATTATGTTTATTTATTATTTTGCAGATCCGACAAAAGAGGACTCACGAATGATGGACGGGTATGTGTAAAAGAAATGTCATTATTTGTTATTGAAATGAGACAAAATTGGACTTCAAAAGATACTACAGACACACACACCTCATACCTGTTTATACTCCATCATAGACACTTTCAGTCATGTCTTTGCTGTCATTCATTTTCAT
Source organism: Brotula barbata (assembly GCA_900303265.1). NCBI lineage: Eukaryota > Metazoa > Chordata > Actinopteri > Ophidiiformes > Ophidiidae > Brotula > Brotula barbata. The sequence goes on along the minus strand of OMNV01026138.1, from coordinate 6,081 downwards.
CATTCTAATTGATGAATGCTCTTTTTCCAAACCTTTCACTTGTTTCACTTCAGTCTTTATATCCCCCACAACTAAGCTTGTGTTGTGATCGTACGAAACTCTACTACAGCTATGCTGCCAGCTAGAAACTCGAGATGGTCACCTAATGTACGTCAGTGTCACTGTCCAGGTTTGCAGGTGACACGTTGAGCGGCGGTCGAACTCTGCTGGCCGAAGACAGCTCGGTGATGGCCCGCATGCAGAAGAAGTTCTGGAAGACAAAGCAGGTTTTCATTAAAGCCACAGGCAAGAAGGAGGATGAATACGTAGTGGCATCGGACGCTGACCTGGATGCCAAACTAGAGGTATGAGAAGAGATTTGTCAGTGCTGAAATTGGAAGATTTTAATTCTGCAAGTACTATGAGAAATACCGAAAGAGGGTTATTTCTCAAATTATTTGTGAACGAAACCTCTTGAAATCTGTAATCTGTGGGTAGTTTGTTTTTCTGAGAAGGACCATATTTTAACAAATGTACAACTTTCAAGGAATGATGCTTCCTTGCAGGTTTGATGGATAGAAAGATGGAACCTGAGGGTAAATTTTTGTCATTAGAAACACTTTAGACCACATAATAAAAGCACGTCTTTTTTACACAGGTTTTCAACATCCCTTTCAGTTGTGTTTTCTTCTGAAAATGGAGTACGTGTAGCTGGAGATTGATCAGTTTGTGGGCATAAGGTTTTTTTCTGCTTTTCGGTTTTCTAATTATATGCGAGTCTCCCATCACATCATATCTGTGAAAAATTCAATATGTCAACACATTACAGTATGTTCCTCTGGCTCACATTCAAGGCTCGCATTTGATGCAACAAATGAGAGAGAGTCCAGCTGGAATCTCATTGGCATTTAGTCGTGACAGGCTGTCTGGCTGTTCAGTCCTGAGAGACGTGGATGCGGTCGTGTTTCATGGAGCTGCCGAGGATGGACTGAGAGGCCTTTGTTTGCTCTGGAGCCAAATCCGAGCATTTCTGTCCTTCTGCCCTCATTGTCCTTTTGCAAGAAAAGCAGGAGAAAGCGTTGCAAGGTGGTTGAAGTGTGAGGTGGGAAAATCAAATACACAGCCTGCCTAGATCTCACATTCTGCATTACAAACAGCCGAGTAGGTTTCCAACAGCCCTCTCTTTCACCTTAATGATCTTCACACTGAATTTGAGCCCTCTTTGGAACAGCAAAGCAGTAACACCACAGTAGATAAGATTTGGAGCCACGCCTGGACAGCTGCGTTGCAGATAACTTGATTTCAGGTTTAATCACAGCATTGTCTCCACAGTATTTCAAATTACACGTCCTTTTTTTTTTTTCTCAGTGTGCTTTGTGAATTGAGTACGTCCATTATATTTTCTGGGTTTTTTTATGCAAATGTCACATTTAACGTCTTCTCCGTGGATTCCGGAGAGAACAGAGGAGTCCCATTCCTATCCTGTCAAAGACAGAAAAAACATGGAAGATGAAGACACACAAAATACCAATAAGAGAAACTCAAAGGAGGATATGCATGATTATTCTTGTGCTTAGGCGCCTGTGTTTGCCTTGATTTTTGTCCCGACATTTTACTGTGATAGCCGAAGCATATTGCATGGGACAGAGATTAATCAGAAAGCATTGCTCATCACAGCACAGTTTGAGGCCTGTCAGGTCAAACACCAACCCGTGTTTGATATTTGTGAAGGAGGCAACTGTTTAACCTACAGTTAATGAGTAACTATACATGTTCAGGTCACCTCCTCCTCCTCTCTTAGTCTTAAGTTTGCCAAAGTACAAGAAGGTGAAGCATGAAATTTGTCCAAATGTCGGAGGGAAACCTCTTTATTTGAATGACCCGTTGACTCTCTCGATGCTCATTCTTCCCTTTCTTTCAGACAACAGCACTCTCTGTGTTGCCATGACACAATTTTAGAAAACACCTGCTCCCGGCATAACACTGTCTTTATCTTTCTGCAGTTCTTCCGCTCCGTTCAATCCTCGTGCACAGACCTTCTCAAGGTGATTGAGAAATACCAGCAGAGGATTACACGTGAGTTAGTTCATCACAAGAAAAGCCACCATGATATCCTGTCCTCACTGATTGACAACAGGGCCTTCTCCCTCAGGATTGTCTCAGGAGGAGAACGAGCTCGGCCTGTTCCTCCGTTTCCAGGCTGAGCACGATCACACCAAGGCTGGAAATATGATGGATGCCACCAGCAAGGCGCTGTGCTCGTCAGCAAAACAGAGGTCAGTGAGTTTAAATAAACAAACTAGCCTCTCATATCATCCTGCTCATACACAATTTCTCATTCATAGGATGGCTCTTTGCCCACCGCTGCAACGTTTGCAGCAGGAAGTGGATACTTTCAGGCGGCGCGCCATCGCTGACACGCTGCTGACTGTGAGTCGGATGGAGAAGTCCCGCACCGAGTACCGGGGAGCATTGCTCTGGATGAAAGACATCTCTCAAGAACTGGATCCCGACACCTACAAACAGCTGGAGAAGTTCCGCAAGGTAAAACAACAGGAGTGTGAGGGCGTCCTTTTGCTTTCCAGTTGAAAATTTTGAATACCAAGCGTGTGGATGTCTGTTTGTGTTTCTGTGACCAGGTCCAAGCCCAGGTCAGAGGCACAAAGAGTCAGTTTGAGAAACTGAAAAGCGATGTGTGTCAGAAGGTGGACATGCTTGGAGCCAGCCGCTGTAACATGCTTTCACACTCCCTCTGCACCTACCAGGTGTGTGTGTGTGTGTGTGTGTGTGTGTCTGTCAGAAATTATATGGTTTGCGGTCAAATGTTCAGTAGGAAAAAAGGAAATGAATCATTTTCATGTGTTTCTCCTTTTCGTGTGTCTCTTCTCCTTACTTTTTCCCTTGTCTCCTCTCTATGGCAGACCACTCTGCTGCAGTATTGGGAAAAGACGGCCCACGCCTTGTCAGGAATCCATGAGGCCTTCCAGGGACATGTACCGTATCAGTTCACAACACTCAAGGTAGTTAGAGAGGACAAGGAGAGACACACAAGTTTAATCAAAATAAAATGACCACTATGCATTAACAACTGGTTAAAAAAAAAAAATGTATATTGCAACGCACAACCCAGCCACCCACTATCTATAGCTGCTTATCTACATCCTGTCATGAAATAATGAGGCTCCCGTCTAACATAAAGACAAACAACCATTCACACCTCAGTTTAGTCAATTTAGCTATTCCAATTCTTCTAAGCTGTTTGTCTTGAAGGTGAGAGGAAACAGAAGCACCTGGAGGAGGCCCACTCAGACACAGAGAGAACATACAGTGACAACAACTATCCACCGTGTCGCCCACAACTCACAATGCAATTACAAATTGAACTAGTTTGATGGTGGACTTGTCACAATGAAAAAAGTTTTTAAAATGTTGAAAATGTTGTAAAATATTGCTTGTAGCATATGAGCAGAAGTAAGATAAAAACACTACAACGACTAAAAAGATCGGATGACTGTCTTACGGTAAAGCAAATTTTGCCGTAATATGTTTGGCTCACACATCTACACATTTTTTTTGTTTTTGTTTACACTGCACAATCCACATCCACAGACTTAAGGCAAAACCTGAAGCTGTTGGATTACCAAATTTACTCCACTACACGTGGACCTGATGATCATGATTTTGAGCGCTGATCATAATAAGCTAAATCAAAGTTTTTAACGATTTGGAGATCTTATGGTGGTCAGTGACTCTCTCCTCACAGCTAGAAGTCATGGGCTCAAATCCAGCCTGGACAATCTTTCTGTGTGGAGTTTGCATGTTCCTGGGTGTCCTCCCACCTCAGTTAGTCAATTCAAATTCAACAAGAAAAAACGTGTAAGAATATACTTTTTGTCAATATAAATATCTCCTAGGACCTGCGGGACCCGCTGGAGGAGCTAACGGAGGCAGAGATGCAAGATGATAAGAAGGAAAAGGCACCACAGAGCAACACGGACAGGTGAGAAAGCACACAAACACACTGCAGGCTGCTGCACGGCTAAAAATAGCTAACCTATGTCTTGCCAATTGGATAAGGCACTTTCTCATTACTCCCACCTCCCCTCCTCCTCAGTCTGGTGTCCTTGGATGATGACAAGCCATCAGGAAGTATCTCTGACACTGGTATGTGCTGACCCCTGTAGGCTGAAAGATGGGATGGATACACAATGATTAAATTATGTTGATCAGATGGTTTGTGGTTTCCTCAGCAGACCCCACACACAACAGTGATGTACAGAGCCAAACCAATGACAATGGTAAGTGTGTGTATGCGAGTGTGTGTGCGCGTGCGTGTGTGTGAAGAACCTCTTTTGTAAACGACACAGGGGCGCGCACTGGAATTTCATGAACTGTGGGGTTTATGCATCCTTTTGATCTGAGTGTACCAAAATGCTACCACACTAAATCCAGCTCCGAGCCATCCAAGTGGGGCCTTAGCAGATGCAGACGATGACCTGATCCTCATGGCCTTTGACCAACCACAGCCACAGATCCAGGCACCCACAAACGTTCCACTCCAGCCCCAGCCTCAGGCTGAAGATCCAGATGACACCTGGAGTTTTGGAAGTTTCCAGTCTGACTTGTCCCAGCTTCCTGTCACCGGTAACCAGGCTGGCTGTCAGTGATGACACTTCCTCTGTCCTGTCCTGCTTCTCTCTGCGGTTTCTAAATACAAGCCAGCTTGCTGAATCTCATGTTACTCACTCTTGGCTTGGAATGTCGTAGAAAAGGGTTTGGGCTCACTCTTGGGTGCTGGCTGAAAGGCTTCTGTTAGCTCTACACTTTTTGACTTTCAAGGTTGTATGTTGTGACCATGTATGACAAGTCTTCTGTCTAACACAGCCCTCCTCCCCTGTCTAGGTGTGGACTTGCTCTCTAGTGTTCCATCTCATCCCACTGAACCCACTGAGCTGAAACTGGAGGAGGAAGATGGTGAAAAAGGAGATATGTCTTTCCTCAAAGACCTCCTCAGCCCAGGTCCTGGAGCTGCTGACGAGTTCAGCAGAGAGTGGCAGGATGCTTTTGGCATTTTTGAGCCTCCCTGTACAGGTGCAGCGAGCAGCAGTTGCCCTGGGCCTCTAGTTGAACCCCCCTCTAGCCCACCAAGCCCGACAGGGTTTCTGCCATCACAGCTACTGGACCACAGCCTGAGCTCCTCAGGTGAGCCACACTGCATTCTGCTGGTGGGAGAGCCTCACTACAGCACACTTTTGAGTGGCCCTTAGAGATCTGTAATGAAGAGGAGATCCCTGTTTGAAATACTCTGTTCTGTCTTTAGGCTGGTCCACACCACCAATGTTTCAGGCTCCGCCCCTTCAGCCTCTATCGGGCCAGAACCAATCAGCTCAGGTGGTTCCAGGTTCAGCAGCAATAAATGGTAAGCCAGATGCATCACATTTTTACACCGCTGAGCCTAACAAACAGCAGGGGATCTGATTTAGCTGAACTTTATCTGTTTCTGTATAGCTGCATCAAGCGGATCCAGAGACATGTCTGCCTGGTTCAACCTATTCGCAGACCTTGACCCCCTCTCTAACCCTGACGCCATTGGGCGCACAGCAGACGAGCTGCTCAATGCCTGAAAATGTGTGAGCTTGTGTTTGTGTGTGTGTGTGTGTGTGTGTGTGTGTGAGTGCACAGCTATATGTGTTTTCTCCAAATTATGCGTAAGAGGAAACCAACATCTGGATTCCATTGTGTTTTCCTAGCAACTCCCACATAAATGAACACACATTTTCAGAGACGCACACACGTGTACTTTTATTTGTGTTACTCAATATACTCTGTTATATTTTACACTGGAATAGAGTCGTCCAGATTATAAATACATCCATAGAGATTATAATTGCATCTGAATGAAGGAGGAGCAACTCTATGGATGTAATTAGAATCTGGATTCTCATATTTTACACTGGAATAGAGTCAAAAACAGTGGAAATTGGGCCCAAACGCTCCTGTTTTGGTTCACATTTACCAACTGCAGCCAGTGACTGTTACTATTACAGCTTAAGCCACGGTTTAATATGCATACAGCGACACTAAAAGATCTACACGTGTTAC